>JAUDJI010001096.1:0-11604 GCA_037389245.1 Oryzias sinensis | reverse complement strand
GGATTCTGAAAAGCTATTTATCTGGCTTGTCACTTAGAGATTGTCTGCCATTGGGGGGGGGGGGGGGGGCACAGCTGCGTTGGGGAACCATTTGGTGGTTTGACCCCCAATCCAATCTTTTATTCTGAGTGCCACGCAGGCCAGGGAAGGTCCCATTTTTAGAGTTCTGGATTTGAACTCACGACTTTCCAGTCAATGGGCAGACACTCTTCCACAAGGCCACTGAGCTGCTAGAGACCAGCTATATCCTGCAGGTGGGTTACCCACAGCCCTGCAGTGGAATGGCCTCAGGGAACAAAGACTGTTTCCCCGTTCTTTAGTTCTCTCTAAACTTTAACTGTAGAAGTCACTGCCTCTGAATACTGACTGATGGACAGATCTTTATTTTGTGGAAGGAAGTGGCTTTTTACACAATAAACCTCATGGCTTTATATCGTAAGGAATTACTCTGCAGCTTGATTTGAAGTTGTGTTTTTTTCTTAACAGCAGTTTACAAGCATTTGCAGCCTTGGAACACAGATATGCGAAGGAATAACATTTATAATTAACTGATTGTCCCAAAGATAATTATTGGATTAACTACAAAATAGTGAAAAACTAAAATACCTACAATGAAAAGATATGCCTTACTAAATGTTGTCTTAGCAACTGAATAAAACATGTTCACTTTCAAAAGCCTACTGTTTCTAAATCTCTAAAACTAAACTCATTAAATAAGTAAATAGAAATAAATAAAATCAAAATAATTAGGGACACAGTTAAATTTGATTAAAATCCTGTTTTTCTAAGCTTTATTTTCATGACAGTAAAGTCAAAATGTAAGAATAAATACCCAAACCTACCGGGATAAAAAGCTAAACTCATAAACTACAAAAAATGAAGAACTAAACTAAAAACATCTCTCTCTAAGCAGTGAAAACATGTCGTATGCTGCAATCATAATGCAAGCAGATACACAGCCTAGCGCTACATTGTACATATCTTCAGCAAATGTAGATGTTTCTTCTGTAGAGTTTTTTCTGAGAAGTTCTTCCCTAAGTAAAGCGTTCTGTTTTCTTTCCTCTTTAAGTTCTTCCCAAAGTAAATGGTTCTGTGTTGATAGCTCTTGCATTATTTGAGGGTTCAAATGATTAATTTGATTAACTTGGTCCTGTATTCTTTGCATTTCAAGATTATCAAAATATTGAAAAAGCATTTTTTCTTTTAGAATGAGTATCTTTGTCTTTGAATTGAATTGAATGTGTTGTATTGTCTCTCGTTTGCTCTTTATCTTTTGAGTCTCTTCCGTATCTTTTAGCTTCTCTTGCAATTAGAACATGTATAAACTGTCTTCGTTGACAATGTTTCTTGAGTTGGGATGTATGTCAAATGATGTCATCAAAACCAGAATGAGTGTGTGTGATGTCATCAAAAAACTATCTGATGTAATAAAAACAGGAAAAGTATCATGGCCCTTTGCTGTGTTTGTGATGTCATCAAGATTTAAAAAAAACACCACAGCCTTGGTTACCTGTACTTCACACTGCAGCGGTTAGATAACGTTCAGGTGATGAATGACCTCGGTTCCCACATCAGACATCATCAGCTGATCCCACATCAGACAACACATGTATTTTAGACATTAAACTACTCTCTTCAGATTCCATCAGATTAGGTCACAAATCAAAGCTTTGATTTGATTGAATCTCTTCATACCAGGCTGGCTCCTGGTATGAAGAGATTCCCAAATATTGTTTTTTTTCTTCTGTCCTGTCCAACAGCCGGGCAGGCAGATGAGAGCTGAAGGCCTCTTGTGTTGGACATATTTTACTTTAACGACAGGGGTTATGAATCTTCTGACAAACCAGAAGTATGTCTGAATAAACCCCTAATGTAATTAAGGCCGAACTTCATTCATTCTGATCGTTTTTTATAAAATTAGTTTGATTTGGTTTGATTTGACAACACTGTTGCTGACATCAATTGCTAACGTTAGCTACTTCCGCAAACAACGAGTGACGTTGTTCACCGTTGACTACCTTTCTGCGCATGCGGGTCTCTTCTGGGTCATTTTACGCTCACACAGGAGATCACAAAAGTTCCCATTTAATTGGAAATTTGAATGGCCTTGAAAAAAAAAACAGATTTTTTCAAAAAATCGGAATTGAGCATCAAGCCTTGCAGTGTGAATGTAGCCTTTTTGTTTTCCATCCTGCAGCTCATTACCTAGCATGTCTGTGTTTGCTGGAGCTGGCTGATCTTGACGGGGAGTTTCTGAAAGCCTCCGATCAGCCAGAGAGAGCACGCTGCCCTAGTTTCTGTCATCGTTCTGGGGAACGGAGGACAGGTGAACCTGGAACGTCTTGTCATGGAAGAGATTGTGCTTGGCTGAAGAGACTAAAGACGGGAGAAGGTTTGACTCCCCCCTCAGCAGCTTCTCTGAAGCAGCTCTGACAGCTTCGAGTATGACGAATGAAGCAGACGTCCTCCTTCCTGTGTTTTTGATGAAACCTAACCATGAAATTTTTTAATCATTTAAGTCCTTTTACTAAAGCTTTTAAGCATTTGAGTTTGCAACATTCATTCATTCATTCATCTTCTTGACCGTTTTTCCCTTTCGGGGTCATGGGGTTGCCGGAGCCTATCCCGGCCACTTGGGCGTAGGCAAGGGATGCCTTGGACTGGTCGCCAGTCTGTCGCAGGGTAGAATATCCTCAATCACACATCCATTCACTCTCACACTCACACCTATGGACAATTAAGAGTTTCCAATCAACCTATGAAGCATGTTTTTGGACGGTGGGAGGAAGCCAGAGATCCTGGAGAAAACCCACGCATGCACGGGGAGAACATGCAAACTCCACACAGAAAGGTCCCGCATTGATGTTGTTTTTTCACATCCCCCAGCCAGGACTTGAACCGGGGGGCCTTCTTGCTGTGAGGCAAGAGCGCTAACCACTGCGCCACCGTGCAGCCTAGTTTGCAACCTAACATTTTAAATTGTATTTATATTAACAGGTGGTGGCATGAGTTCTAAACCTGGGGCATTAGAGGTAACATAAGGGTTTTTAAACATGTGTTTGTCCCAGGGAGAACTAACTCGTCTTTTTCCAGCAGAGTTGTCACTGCTGTTTTGCTTAGTGTTTTTAGTCGTTTTTAATGTATTAATCAAGCTTGACACACTTGCTTTTATCCGATTTTAAACTGTTTTGGGCCCATGTTAGTCTCTTGGTGGTTGGACCTGGCTGGAGCTGGGTGCCTCCTCCCTTTATCCTTACGGTAGCTGGTGGGTGCCATACATAGTATTGGGTAAGGGGGGACCCCCTTTTTTCGGCCTATAAATTAGTTGTCCTGCTCAGGTGCACCTCTTCTGTTTTGTTTTCTTTTAATCACTGTTTGGGTTGTAGTGTGTGTGTGTTTCTTTTGTGTGTGTATTGGGGCCCTGAGCAGGTACTCCTGGTGAGGGTTTGGATCGAGATCTCCCTTGGTGGTGTTTGTGGCTACCCACCGGTGCAGTGGGGCTGAGGAGATCCTGGAGGCAGCCGCCCTCATGCAGTGTTGGAGTGCGGTCCAACTGTCCGAATTTATTTTAACCGTTTCTTTTATGGAACTTGTGTTAAGTTTTTAATAAATTGTATACTTTTAACCACTACCAAATCCAGTCTCCATTTTGGGTGCAAATGTAAGAGGACATTCGGTCACATAAGTAAGGCTTTTTGATCCGGCATGGCATGGAGTTGTGGCGAGACAGGAAGCTGAATAGTGGTTTGTTGCCTGATGGGATGAATCCTGGAATTCTGTGAGGTTCTTCGGCTCAGGAAGTCCGGAGACTCAGGTGACCACCCATGGTTTACATGTCCTGAAGACAAGGCATAAGAGGAGGTTAGACGAGAGCATAAATACATGGGCAAAGATAAACTTAGTGACCAGACTATGCATCATCAGGGGTAAGAAACTGGCCATGAATACTGGCTCTGGACCTCCTTATGGAGGTCTAGAGGGTAATGAGGTGAGTGGCCACAGCTGGTCGACTCAGGAAAGGGGAGGGGGAGGAAAGCTGCCAGAGGCACCATGACATTAAGTCTGTGTCCAAATTACTGCCCTAACCCCTATGTAGTGCACAATTGGTAGCCATTTTGTTGGTGTGTCTGAATCTACAGTACAGACGTCGCTGCGAAAAACCAGTGAATCGATGATCACTCGATTGGTGAATGTTGCCCATAATGCATTGCGTTTGAATTATTCGAAAATGGCAGATAGTTGCTGTTTTACTCCCCCCCAACTTTATTAAATGTAACACCTGAATACTCAACAATGCAAATCAAGTATGGAACAAGCCAAGAGGTTAATATTACATTTTACACAAAGACTGCTTGATTGAATGACCTACCTATGTTATCAACCCCTACCACCAATAAAACCAGACTGGATCCACTGAAGGCAGATGGAGAAGGCATGCTGCGGGCCATACTTCAATGTAAACACTTCAAAACCTGTAAGGGGGAAGCAAGTGACACGCAGGTGTGTCGTACAAATCATTTGTTTTTCATGGTTTTTGTTTTTCCCAATCTCCCCAAACCCTGTGCACTGAGAAAGGAGTCTGTTAGCACTGATCATGTGATACATGTGTGCTCTTTAATGCAAGGTGGCTGTTGAAAATCAGATGAGACAATCAGAGCATCGTTTTGTGTGGACATCCTAGAAGGGGGTATTCCAGGAAGCATGTTTAAACTAGCCTGACTTTAAGCCTGAACTCTGGCTGAAATCCACCTGAACTTGCTTACGCAGTACGTTGGTTCCAAAAGACCGGATATGAGTTGTCGTAATTACGCTCGACTTGGTAACCCTGGGTTAATGCATGTGCACGGTGAGTACACAGACATTCTCAATGGATCGCCGATTTCCGGAGTCACCATGGAAACGCGTGGTGGAAAAAGAGCACTATACTTCAGTGAGACAGTGTTGGATATTTTAATGACGGCGTATGAAGATTATAAGACCATCAAAGTAATACGGCTGCATCAGCAAAAAGAGTTTCTGCGTGTAGAAAAAGAACAAAGTAAACGCACGAGTTTCTGATCTTCCATTTTCCTTGTGACGCATATATCCAATTTAGCTAACTTAAAGGAATTACTTCTATTGGTAAGAGGTAATTGAGTAAATTTATTCAACCTAATTTCTTACGTCTATAAAACTCAGTAATTGTTTATTCAACTCAAATTTACATTTATCTAACTAAATGTCATATTAATCCAATTCAATTAATATTTTTTCCATCTCAATTATAATTTTTGAACTCCTATATGTCTAAGTTTGAGCCAGCAGATTTACTCATTTGTCTAACAATAAAAACAACGAAACTATATGTACACAGTGCATTTAAGAATTGTTCAACATTGTCATTACTGCAATGGACTGTAGGGGTGCTATATGATCTCATCATCCTCTCATTCATGGTGCAGAGGCTTTAGGACAAAATAACTCGGCAAAACACGGCAAAACATAGTAAAACAGCTAAACAATTAAACTCATGTGGTCAAAAACCCACACTTAAACCCAAATCCATCCAGACAGGCAAAGGGAATGGTATCCCACAATCCCTTGCGATGCCGATCTAACAGAAGCACCAAAGTTACACCTACTTAATTAAATTAATTTTAATGAAAGTAAAATAACTGTCTGAAAACTACGTGTTATTTTTAAGCGACTTAACAAAAAAATGATTTATCTAAACTGAAACAAATAATAAAGTTAGATCAAAGTAAACAAGTCTATTTTTCCAACATCAATATGTGGTCTTATCACCCTCTCACGGTGGAAAAAGTATTATCTGAGTCTTTCATCCACTAAATCATCTTTAAATGGACACGTCCTGCTCCTTCACCTCTCTGAAAACAAACTAACCCTCAACTAAACCTGCTCCAGACCAGGTTATGTTCAGAGCATGAGTTGCCATGGCAACTTGACATACCCTAAAACATACCTCCGTTTCTGGAACCGAAAGCTCAGGTTATCAACTTCTTTAGCCGCAAACTTAACGTGGGAGCTAGCAAAACCTGCTTTCTGGAATACCCCCCCTGATGTCCTATGGGCACTTAAGTACCACATGCTCACCTCGTCTGTGTGTGCAGCATTTGTGTGCAATTGTTCAGAAGCCAGTACTCATTTCTTACTAACGACTAGAGTGTTGCATAAAGCAAACCGTACGCCATCTTCAGTACGTCATAAGGGTTTGTGTGGCTTACATTAGCCTTGAGTCAAGATACTTATCACACACACACACGAAAATGGTCCACTCCATTTTCATGATGTACAAATCTAATGACTAGGGATGGGAATAGAAGCCCCATGAAGCCTTATTGGGATTCTTGTAATTGTGCCGGAAAAATGAACCACCCATTCAGGGCTTTGAAACCACACAGAACAGCGGCATCTGGTGGTGGACTGGACGCATATCAACATATGTTTCAACTAAGCTTCTTGTAACACTTCAATGTGGAAATGATGATGAAAAAACGTAAAACAAAACAATGTTGTTAATGATAATTAAAAAGAACAACGTAAAACAACACGTGACGTTTTCTGTAAGAGGTGCTTGACACAGCAAAATACACATCACATGAAGAAAATAAATGCAAAGCAAAAAAATATGAAAAATAGAATTGTCAATCACTGGTCTTGAACTCACAACCTGTGGGTGAATAACCCACTGTTTGTTCTGCTGAGCTTTCTTTACTTACATTTCATTTTTCTGACACACTTTTTTATTCATAGGGTATTGTTGTATTCGGAGAAATCAAGTTGAAACGATCCTAAACCACAGTACGTTTTTTACAAAGAACCACGGTAAAGTGCAATGAACTGACGCTCATTCCAATACTGGGGAAACAATAGAACTGGTCGGGAAACGTTCGGGATTAATTTCGTATTTGTTGAGAATAGCGCGCCCAACTGTTCAAAACACAAGTGACATCTGAACCGTGGTTCGACCAAACGAAGCATTTGGCGCGTCATACGTCATCAACCACGTGACCTGCTCTAGTTGACACACGCCCCGAAACATTGTGCCGAAACACGCAGTTTCATGAAGGTGAAACGCGCGCCGAAGCACCGTGTCAAGCAGGCCATCCGTACTAATGATGACTAATGATACACCTGCGCTCCCCCCTAAAGATGCAACCGCTCCTCTGTACGATCTTCTACGGACCTGGACAAAGCAAACCCTCCACAGGCGCCAGATGCTCTGGCAGAAATTTAAAAAAAATCACGATCAGCAGGTAAATCAATTATTTGACTCAAGTTTATGCAGTAGTGATGACTGTTTTACTGGTTTGTTTGAGGTTTTTTTTTCTTCTTTTGACAATTAGCTTTGTTTTCTAATCTTAATATTACATTTTGTCCATTAAAAATTTGTCATTTGTCTGATTGCTTCGATGATGTGAACAAATTGAATTTGTGTATTGACTTCTTTTTTTTTCAATCAGCTCTGTTAAGAAAATTGACTTCTGCATCTGCACCTTTTTGTTTTTCGCTACTGTTTTAGTATGTAAGTGGTTCATCAAAACGCTAACATTATTTTGTTTATTCATCTGTACAGTTTTCATAAATGGTCTGTTTTCTTTGGTGTCACTACAAAGGAACTGAATTGTCATATTGTTTCCTGTGATCAGATCTTCAGCAAGAAAAACTGGAATAGTATTAGTTCATTAGCTTAACATGTCTATTTCGCAGCATTTAGATTCTCTGATATGTTGTATTGATTTGTGTGTAGAACAGGTGTTTTCTGTTTATCACTATAAAGGTTAAGGATTTTAACAGGACTCTCTTAAATAAAGATTTTAATTTTGCTTGGATTGATTTCAAGGATTGTAGTTAAAGCAATAAAGAATTTACACAGATTTATCAAACTCATGACAGAAATGATAAAATGCATAGGATTAAAAACAAAACAATATCAAAAACACTTAAATCACATATGCCTAATTCAAAACAGCAATCATTAACTAAAGTCAAGTAGAGCTGGATTTATTGCTTGGAAGAAGCAAGCCCAACCCCCTACTGAGTTTATTCATTTTATAGTTTTGCATAGCTTTTGTGTTCCGGTTCTGATCCGATAGACTCTTTTCAAGTTATTAAATCAGTGTCTAGTAATGATTGATCATCCTCAGAAACATTCATTCATGATTTCAGTAAACAGTAACGTGAATCACACACCATGTAAAAGAGATGTAATACTCATTGATTATCATCAGACTATCATTTCATTAAATCCAGTAATCATTGCTACACATTGCAGATCAAGTTATCAAGTAACAAATTCCAGAGCCTATTGATTATCTTTAAAAAAAATTCTAATATCTTTTTTAAATTTAGATAAAATCAAAATAATTAGGGACACAGTTAAGTTTGATTAAAATCCTATTAATCTAAGCTTTATTTTTGTGACAGATATTTTTAAGGTGTAAATTTCACTTTCAGAACAACAAAAGGTCAAAATCCAAAAGCACATATGATAATTTCCTACATTAAAATCAAAACTAAAGAATAAATACTCAAACCTTCAGGGATACAAAGCTAAACTCATAAACTACAAAAAATGAAAAACTAAACTAAAAATATCTCTCTGTAAGCAGTGAAAACATGTCAATCAAAAGGAAAGCAGATGCACAGGCTAACCCAAAACTCCACATCGCTTCAGCAAATACAGATGTTTTCTTTTTCTTTGAACCACTGGCTGGCTTTCTGAGAAGATCTCCCCTAAGTAAAGCGTTCTGGGTTTTTATCTCTTTAAGATCCATGAGTAGTGAATTAATAATGTCATTATTTTCGTGCAGTATTTGTTGCCTTTGACGAATATCTGTAGATATATTCATTTTTTCTTTTAGAATGAGTATCTCTTTGTCTTTGAATTGAATTGAATTGAATGTGCTGTCTTGTCTCTCGTTTGCTCTTTATCTTTTGAGTCTCTTCCGTATCTTTTAGCTTCTCTTGCAATCAGAACATGTATAAAATGTCTTCGTTGACAATGTTTCTTGAGTTGGGATGTATGTCAAATGATGTCAAATGATGTCATCAAAACCAGAATGAGTGCATGTGATGTCATCAAAAAACTATCTGATGTCATCAAAAACAGTGAAAATATCATAGCCCTTTGCTGTGTGTGTGATGTCATCAAGATTTTAAAAAACACCAGAGCCTTGGTTAACTGTACTTCACTCTGCAAAGATGGCTGACATCCAAAATTAGCCAGCAACACCTCACACACCCATGACACAACAAAATCAAACACAACACTCTAATTTTAGGCACAACAATGTCCACTAACGCTGTAGTCAAACTGGGTCCCAGAGAGACGGAAGGATGGTTGAAAGTGGACTTTACTGAATGAAGAGGACATCTGTGGTCCAGTTGTGCTTGCTTTATTCCACATTTCCTAGACCTCTGGATCTTGATGTTGTGCACGTGCTATTTCGGCCAAGGAAATGGGCAAACCCATGGTGCAGGTATTGGGTTGGTCGGGGATGTAAGATGCCACCACAGCAGACAGGTCCCCTTTGACAGCGTGGGATAAGGCATCTGGTACAGTGCAGTGTTCACACAGCCTTTTCTGTACTGAACGTCAAAGGTGAATTGTTGCAGCCGCAGGGTCCATCTGGTCAGTCGAGACGAGGTTTTGGATCAGTTGAACGCCCACGAAAGAGCACTGTGGTCAGTATAGACAGTGAATTTGTAGCCTTCTAAATAGTGTTTCCACTTCTCAAAAGCCCAGACAACAGCCAAACATTCTTTTTCAGAAGTGGAGTAGTTGCGCTCTAGGTAGGAGCCGGTTTAGCTCCTGCTGGTTTGCGGCGCCTTCCGTCCGTGAAACCAGGGTTCGAATCCGGGCTGCTCCCTGTTCCCTTCTCTACTTCTGTGCCGGTCTCAAGCCTGGTTGCTTTGAGAGGGTTGTGTCAGGAAGGGCATCCGGCATAAAACATTGCCAAGTTTACCGTGCGACTAGTTCGCTGTGGCGACCCCTGACGGGAAAAGCCGAAAGAGAAACAACACGGAGTAGTTGCGCTCTGCTCCGTGAAGAAGACGTGATTCATAAGCTATCACTTTCTCCCCTCCTTGTCTTTGCTGGGTTAACACAGCTCCAAGCCCCACGTCGCTGGCATCCGTCTGTACCTGAAATGGCTTGGATGCATCAGGCTGTGCTAATACTGAAGATGACTGCAGTGCCTGTTTAAGTCTGTTGAAGCTCTCTTGACATTCGGTGGTCCACTCCCACTTTACTCCCTTCCGCTTAAGTTGGTTGAGTGGAGCAGCAAGATCTGCAAAGTGGCGTATACATTTGTGGTACCACCCTGCGAGACCCGGAAATCTCTGAAGGTCTTTGATGTTCTGAGAAGTGGGATAGTTAGTCACTGCCAGTGTTTTGTCAATGTCCGGCTCTACTCCCTTTTCAGTGACTAGGTGTCCAAGGAACTTTAAGTTGTTCTTCAGGAAATGGCATTTCTTGAGATTTAAAGAGAGATTGTATTCTGCAAGTCGAGCAAACACTGCTCCAAGGTCTTTCAGGTGCTGTTCTGGAGTCGGGGAATACACAATGATATCATTGATGTAAACAAAACATATGTTGCCCTTTTAGATCTCCCAGCACTGTCTCCATCAGACGCTGAAATATTGCTCCTGCCTTTTTTAGTCCGAAGGGCATGACTTTAAACTGAAAGAGACCCATAGGTGTCTAGCAATGTAGGTGGGTTGGCGTTGGCTAGTGCTAGGTGGTGACTTTGTCTGCTTTCCCCCTCTGAAGTCACTGAGACATGGTGGCTTTTGCTGGTGTGTTTCTTCTTAGTCTTGCTGCTGGCGGCTTGACTGTTAACTCTGTCCCAATAATATTTTTTGGAGGCCCAGTCTCGCTCCACCATGGATCCAACCTTCAGCAGCTGTTCCATCGTCTGCACAGTCCCTCGGAGACAACTCACTAGAGCGAGATTGCAGTTATTCATGATGCGTCTAACTATTTCTCCTTCAGACATGTCCGGTTTCCATTTCAAACAGAGGGCTCTATAATCATATACAAAGTCCCGTAAACACTGGCCCGGTGTCTGCACTCTGTCCCTCAATTGTTCTTCCACTTCTGTTATGTTGCCTGATGGTAAAAAAGCAGCTAGGAAGGCTTCTTTAAACTCTTTCCAGTTACTTATTTTAATCTTTTCAGCAGACAACCAGCTCTTGGCAGAGTCTTTTAGAACAGTGGAAAACGTAGCCACAAGTTCTTTGTCTGTGAGGGGGCG
This sequence comes from Oryzias sinensis, assembly GCA_037389245.1. Lineage (NCBI taxonomy): Eukaryota > Metazoa > Chordata > Actinopteri > Beloniformes > Adrianichthyidae > Oryzias > Oryzias sinensis. The sequence goes on along the minus strand of JAUDJI010001096.1, from coordinate 346 downwards.
CAGGGAGATGAAAGTTTCTACCTGCTCAATGAAGTTCAGTACGTTGGTGGTGTCTCCTGATTCTCCGAATGTTGGAAACTCTAACCGCACAGGAGGCTTGGACCCGAGAACAGGAGCTCCAGACACAGCACTAACAGGTGGTAAAAATTCACTGACATTAGATGTGGTGTAAGGAAAAGATGCTGGAAATTTTGGAGTGCTACACCTAATGATGTCTCCCAACTCATTTTTCCATTGCTCATCTCTTCTTTTGAAACAATCCACCACTGCTTGTTCTAAACGTGCCAATGAATCATTTAACGACTGTTCCAGTGTTTCAAACTTTTGGTCAACATATTCTCTGAAA
>JAUDJI010001095.1:0-11608 GCA_037389245.1 Oryzias sinensis | reverse complement strand
TCAGATATTGGGATCCAGACTGTGCTGAATGTGAGCAAATGTGTTTCCAGGTGAAACCAGAGCAGATCTAGTCCATCTGAAGGTCTAAATGATGCGTTAGCTGTGTTTGGAGCTCATGTCTGGACTGAGCTCAGAGAAAAGTTCAGCTGTTTGCTTCATCCTCACAGACTGAGCTTTGTGTCCTCCAGAGTTGTCCAACTCTTTTCTTTCCTCTCAGACCTAAAGCGCTCACAGCAGATGGTTGACCTTCCTGGATGGATCAGCTGATGTTCTTGATGAGAACATTGTTGTTCCTGCTGAGAGCTGAACTCTGCTTTGTTCACTAGAAACTGCTTCTTACTGTGAGTCTGAAGGTCCTGGTTCAGATCTGAAGTTTGGAGGTCCCCATTTGGACCGGTCACTCTTCATGGATCCACAGCTGGAGGCTGCAGACTGGACTCTCTGTGTGACCTGTTGACCTCTGCAAACACCAAACCATCAGAGTGTTGGAGGATCTGCTTCTTCATGAACAGCTGATGGACTTTGACATGAACACAGACTGAGCTGTTTAGTCTGGAATAACATGACATGTTTGGATCAACAGTTTCCAGCTTTCAGCATTTTCTGTCAGTCAATCCAGACTTTTTTCTAGAAAAGCCGATTCCAATTCTCCATGTAGAAATGTAGAAATTCTGAGAGCAGAAAGTCAAACTAGAACAATGTGATGTTTGGAAAGCATGAAAATCTGAATCCTAGGATCCTGCAGTGATTCTTCTCATTAGACTGGAGCTGCTGTCAGTCAGAGTCAGCAGTCAACATGTTTTCTTCTCCAACATCTCAGATGTCTCTCAGAGACTCTCAGAAGACTCAACTGAAAAGATCTCATCACACACATGATGCTCCAAGTGAGTCTGATCAGAGAGATCCAGAACTGAACCAGACCTCAAGTCCTTCATCTGAAAACTGTTGATCATCTGAACTAGAATCCAGCCTCCAAAAACTCTGACAAACACTCACTGTTCCACTGCTGAATGGATGTTCTTGAAGTTAAGACCCCAATCCTCTAATGTATCAATCCTGTTGGACCTCCAGCTGGATTCAGATCCAGGTCCAGGTCCAGGTCCAGGTTGGTTCCTGTGAAGAATGAAGGTTGCTGGTGTGAGTCCTGAGCTCTGACATGGAGAAGATCATGGACAGTTGGAGATGTTCATCTCACCTCTGAGCTTTGCTCTGGATGTCATGGTTACCATCTCTGCTTCTAGAGGGAGGGGCTCCCTCCTGTGGTTCCTCCCACTGATCCATGCTGCTGGATTCACTGGATCCACATCAGCTCACACACACCTTCCTCCTTCACCTGCAGAGGAAACCCTCCTCCTCATCAGCTCTGATCCTCCTTCACCAACAGATCAGTTGCTCCTCCACTGATTGGCTCTTCTCTTGGATTTCCTCTCAGGTTCAGGTGAACGCAGTCAGACAGCAGTGGGAGGCAGAGGAAGCTGCCATCAGCTGCTGCACTTCTGCTCTCCCTCCACCAGGTGGAGACATGGAGCTGCAGCAGCAACATTTCCATTCAGTCACTTTGACAAAGAAACAACAAACTTCCTGTTTCTACACTTTAGGAAACATGAAGCATCAAGAAAAACAGACAGAAATCAAAGAATGAGGAGAAAAGAAAGAAAGACAAGAATTCTTCCTCTCAAAGCTTCAACAGAGACTTTCTCATGACCTTTGACCTCCACACAGGTTTGGATGGAGGAGAACAGGAAGGTTTAGGAGTCAGAAATGAAACCTTTGAGCTCCAGAGCTTCATGATGGTTTGTGTTTCTGACAGAAACTCTTTCTTCTGTCTGGGTTCTGGAAAGTTCTGACAGGAAGCAGCAGTCAGCTGATCTTAACCACTTTGATGAGTCAGCATTTTCCCTTCTCCAAACATCAACAGTTTATTCTGTGAAAAACTTCAATAAAAATATAATTTGTTTCCATTTTCTTCATCAATCAGTGAAACAGAAACTGATCAATAAGTGAGAATTGATCCTCAGTTGTTGATCAGTAATGCGATCAAATCTTTAACCCTTGTGCTATCTTAGATGACCTCACCCTTACATTGACGTGTTCTCCCTACCATGACAAAGGTGGATAAAGGTGGAAAGATTTCATGTAATCCATGGACACCAGTGAAGATCACAAATCATTGAAGAAAAAAGGTTCAGCGTACTGTCCAGTGGGTCTAGATGACCCAACTCCTAATGTTAAAAGGATAGCACAAGGGTTACACAGCAGAGTGATGAGAGTTTGCAGAGGAAGGAGGTCTTCTCTGAACACTGAGAGAAACAGTCAAGTTAGTGAAGACAAAGTTCCAGAAACAAAGAAACAAATGAACAAAGACTATATTTTCCTGAAAAATTTGACCAGTCGTCTCTTCTCACCGTGTGAAGCAGGTCAGATCAGAGATTCTGCTTGTTTCTCTTCTGCTTTGCTTTAAGAACACATCACTTCCTCATGTTGTGTTGATTCTGCTGAGTCTTGTTGTTTGTCGTCACTGTTTAGATTTGTGTTTTCAGATCAGCCTATCAGAGAAATGGAAAGAAAACCTCTTTTTCTTCTGGACTCTGCAGACTCGTTCCTTTCAGTCAGGCTTCTGCTTTGGACCAATCAGCTTTTCTCCTGAATGGTTCTGCTAGATTTGATCACATGACCTCGGACCCGGTGGCTCCTCTTCTTCACACTGAGCTGCTGTTTGTGAGGAAGATGCAGAGAAGATGAAGCTTCATGTTGATCTTTCCTCTTTAGTCTCCACATCTCAGCTCTTCGTCTTGGTTCTGGATCCAAACAGGTTCTGGTTTCAAATTTTTCTCAAAATTTTCTGAACTGAAACAAAGTGAATTCACAAAAACTCTGATCCAATCATTTCATCTGAATTGAAGGTGTAGATGATCTCCCAGAATGCTCTGGGCTCTGAGGGTTTGATCAGGATTAAGCTTTTCACAGTATCCGTGATCAGACCGTGGAACAACTGAACAAAACCATGAAGCTCAGAGACATAAGTCTTTCTGCCCTTTTGCTGCAGTTTTCCCACTACATCTCCCATAATGCATTGGGTTAAAGTTACAGCTCCGCTGCGCACAATGAGTCGTCCTTGTTAAACGTCTTGAAACCACAATGAACACACATCTGTTGGGTCTAAACTGGATCAACATTTCTCAACTATATTTGAGCTGGAAGAAAAGACACGGACTCGCTTTAAATCTTTTCTCGAGGAGAGCAGACAGGAACAGACTCAAGCCATTCTCCGTGTGCTCTGAGTTTACAAAGGTCTGCCTCCTCACTTTTATTCAAAATCAGGGCGTTACCTAAAGTACAGCATATGAGAACTACTCACAAGGAGGTGGTTGTAAGCACACACACATACACACAGCCCACAATGGCCATAAAACAGAGAGACATCCATTCCCAGGACATTGCTAATCCACCCAGGAGAGTAGGGTCATTTCTGTAGATCAAGGGTCATCAGTCAGCTCCTGTGGCTTCAGGGCCAGGGCCAAAAGGTCAAAGGTGGACTTCTAATTCCCAGTTCAATTCAGAGCTAAAATTCTTCCCGGGCTGTTTCTCTCAGACAAGTAATATACTTTTACAGCTAGAAAGTTCAGAGTGAATATGGGATAACTTATGTACAAATTTATTCTAACAACATCACACAGTTAGAAATTTTCTAACTTAACTTTTATTTAATCTTTTAGAAAAAACAGCTGCAACTTCCTGCTTTTGCTGCCACAATTATCACAAAAATGCATGTGAGATCATGGAGGGACTGTAGATCAATAAAGACTATGAGTTTCTGCTTTTTTTTTTTTGGATGCTGGTGTGCCGCGGGATTTTTGTCAAGGTTGAAGTGTGCCGTGGCCCTAAAAAGGTTGAAAAACACTGATGTAAAGCAGGGTCCTCCCGGAGATGACAGAGCAACAATTCAGTGACAGAAAACACTGTTTGCTTTCCTTCAGCTGCAGATGCTGTTTCTCACAGGCTTCCTGTTGGAACCTGCAACAGGCTCCTTCTCAGTGGGCGTGGCCTCACATTTTCCTGTCAGCATGCAGTCTGCTGGCAGCCCTGCTTGACTCCTCCCTCCCCCTCAAAGCTCTCCATTAGAGCGCCTTCAACCTTTACGCACACGTTGGATTGAATGTGCACGCGTGTGAGCGTGTGCATGAAGGTCTGTGATTGCAGCCACAGATCATCTGCAGACAGAATCAAAGAGCTTCATCTGAGCAGAACATCCTCCACTTTCAAAGCTTATTCTTTCAGTTCTCTCTAAGGTCAAAGGTCGCTCCACAAACTCCCTCCCTCAAAGACTCTTGGGTGTTTTTTCTTTCAGCTCAGTGCTCCTCCTAGTGTTTGGTGGTGGAACAGCTCTGCTGCAGTTTCGATTTTCTTCATGGAGGATCCAGATGTGCAGAAGAAACGGGACACACTGATCCAGATGTTTGTCTGTCACTCATTAGATGACAAAGCATTTAGTTACCTGAAGAAAGTCAAAGATAAATATCAAACTTAGGATAATCATAAATTGATTAGTAATTATCAATACATCCACACACAAGTGTAAATAATACAGTTCTAATGACTCTTAATCATAAATAGAGATATTGGCACTCATAAATACAGTATATGACACATTCAAACCCTTAAATATTAAGCTTGTCTAAAGGAAATTCATTAATTTTTTAGAAGTAGGAAGAAGTGAACCTATATAATCCCATCCCCATCAGGCTTTACTAAACCTTTTATTTTTCCAGAATTATCCAGTTGTTCAATTCAGATCAGTTATTTTTGGTTTACCATCATGAGTGCAGATTATTAAAATTAATAAAAATCAATAACTTTACTCCAGAAATCCTTCTAATATCACAGATTAAGTGTAAAGATTATCTGCATGTTATCATCAAACTTAATTGTCACATTCTTCCAGGAATGATTATTTCAAATCACATGACAGGTGATCTCCTTCATCTCATTATGGAACATTTTAATAAAATGGTTTGACTCACCAAAAAGTGAGCAGTGACTCTTTTTTTAAAGCTGGATAGAATAATTAACATCTTGTTTCATAACCATCCAAACCATTTCAGAACACCACTTCCTGTGAACAAATCTACCAACAGCATTTGCACTAAATCAATGTTCAATGACTCTCACCGTCACAGTTGAACCAGAAAACCCAAGAAAACCAGAACCAGACTAAACCAGAACCATTTCCATTACAGCTAAATCCCTTTCAAAGAGCCTCAAGCAGACTGGACATCCCAGAAATCTGGATTTGACAAACCAGCACTGTCAAAAAGAACAACCACAGCTGGAAAGACCAGCACCAACACAGAAATGAAAATGGTTCTTACCTGTTGCAGCTTCACCTGGAAAAGAATCTATGCACAAACTGATCCAATCACAATGGAGAACTCCAACCATGCTGTTAAGACCAACAAGAAGAGGCAGAAAAAGACAGATTCTCTCAGCGTTAGACCTCCAAATCACAGAGTCCTCCTTTCACAAAACAAGAACTCCTTCACCAATTCAGCTCCAGACCAACAACAACCTCTGCTAGTCCTGGGAGCAGCTGCTGGGCAGAGAACAGCCTTCAAACTACAGACCTACCGTTCTTCATCAGGGTCATTCTGAAGCAGCAGCAACTCTTTCCTGAAGATCCAATCCTGACCAGACTGGACTCTCCCACACCGACCTCAATGCTCCAAGTCCTCTGAGAGCAAACCCTAAAGCCTGATGCTCAGACTCTACTTTAGTCTGACAGAAATGGCATTGAAGGAGACTTTACCACAGAGGAGGAGGAACTTATTGGACCAGGATCAGAGAGAAACAAGAAACAGAAGGTCAATGGACCGATTAGAGACATTTCAGGGGAAAACTAAACCTGGAAAGCCGTTATAGCAGTTCAATTTACGCAAGAACGGCGTAAAAATGGACGTAAATGAAAATTTTATAAAAACAGATTAAAGAGAGCCACAGCGGCAATAAAAGCACTGCAGCCAGAAGTTTGTACAGTTGTGGCTCGGCGGGCTGGAAGGACAAAAACAGCAGAAGTAACTGGTACATACCTTTGGAAGATTGCAATGATGAAATGCTCCACGCAAATGAAATGTGGGTGTGTCCATTAGAATAATTGTCTCATATACCTTTTTGAAGATCAAGATGTAGATAAAATTTCCAAAATGGTGGAAAAATGAAAATGACGGAAGCGAGAGCGCTAACTTTTTCTCCTCTTTTATTCTCAGTAGAACAAAAGTTTTCAAATGAAAATCAATGACCCTGATGGTCCATAAGGTGGAGCAAAGACCAAATCTCTTTCTCCATCAGAGAGACCTTAGAAAGCTCATCTCTGTTGTTCCAAATTGGACTTTCATGAGGAGTGAAATGAAACATAATATCGGTAGACGCCTCATGGACTGTCGCTGCCTATTGACCTTTTTCACGCTGACGTCAGACAAAATGGCGACATGTCCACCACTTTATAATTGTTCTCCTGGTTTACAGGTCCAGTTAGGCAGAGTTGACACCAGAACACTGTTTAACGCCGTTCTACATCAATAAAACAAGGTCACTCACTGTATTTGTTTTCCTTTCTTAGATTGTTGAATTACATTTCCAATATTTATGTTTTACTGTGTTCTGTTGAAAATATCCACCTTTCATTGGAGCAGATATTATTCTGTCCATTAGTTTCTTTTTTTTTTTTTTACAGTTTACTGTTCATTTGATCCTTTTTTCCTTTGTCTTCCTGCAGATCCGACTAATATGTCACAATCCACCAGCAGGTGTCGCTGTAGCATTCCTTTTTGTTCCAACAACAAACAAAAAGTGCCTCACATGAGTTTCCACAGCTTTCCAAAGGAGCAAGTTCTTCAGGCCTGGTGGGTCAGGGCATTAAAAAGAGAGGAGGGGCAAACTTTGGAAATCCTCTCTGGTAGCACCGACATGTGCAGTCATCATTTTACCCAGAATTCTCCACAACCCCAGGTGGAGGAACACTGCTAAAAAAAGACGGAGGAGCGTCCAGATTCTCTTGGAACAACTGGGCTAAAGGATTTACTGTCAGTGTGTTGAACTTAGCTGCTTATTTTTGATTGTTGGGAGTTTTTAGACTAAATGGAGACTGAAAGAATTTTTCTCTTGGTTTTCTGGTTTAACATGGATGAAAAAAATCCCATTCATCATTCATTGTTCATCATGAAATCCCATTCAGTCAATGTAAAAATCCTCAGACGTGAAAACAACTGCTATTCCTGCTGTTTTTGACCGTTTTCATTGTCTGCAGGTCTGACAGCAAAAATCTTAAATGTAGACAGAGCCATTTCATTGTAAAAATGTGTTGTTTGTGTGTTGATCCACAAACACATGCTGTGAAGAGGAACCTGCAGTGAAGGCAGCCATGTTGGAGCCTCACACATGTTCTCATTAGGATCAAATGAACCAGTGTGTTTGAGACTGAAAGAAAGACTGAAGGACAAAGAAATATGAAGATTCATTGGGGAAAAAATCCAGACTTTATTCATGTCTTCAGACAAAAAAGCTGCAGACATTTTACAGACACAATTTTCACTTTTCTGACCAGAAGATGCAGTTCTGGATACAGCCAGAAGGTGTCGCCCTTCTCATTTCTAATCCAAGTTCAAACTACAGACCTGACTGCTTTGGTTTGGTGTTTGTTATTTTAGCCATCATGTATGAAGACATCAGACCTAGAATTACAGAAAAAACATCAAAAATATTTCACGAACTTATTTTAATAAATTAAAAATGTATAATTTCTGTCTATTGGATGTCATTTGAAGTGAAGCTGTGAAAGTGACCACATTTGTTCAACAACCTCATAGCAACAAGAAACAAAGCAGATTTCTCTCCAAAGAAGTTTTTTTCCTCCGTTTTCCATCCAAACAAAGACAAACAGATGTTCTGTTTGGCAGAAATGTGTTTCCACCCAGAGGAACCTGCAGCAGCTGCTGATCCATCAGAAGATTCTGGACCTGCAGAAACTTCCTACACAGCTGTCTCTGCCTCCAAAGAAGCTGCTGATCTGCATGGAGAGAGAGCTCCAAGTCTCTGCAACCAAAGCAAAGAAGCAACCAGAGAACAGAAGCACAGAGCTGAAGCAAACATCCCAGAACGTTTGCTTTGGGAGTCCCACCTTCAGTTTGATCCGCTTCAAGACAAAGTCCCACATGACAGAGATCAAAGTGAGCTAACCAAGCGCTTCATCCAAGAGAAGCAGCTCCAAAGCACAAAGACTCCGTCTGGTTGCAGGAACTCTGGAAAAGAAGGAGCAGGAGGAACTCCTGTGATGATGCTTTCAAAGACCTTGATGGACACATTCAATCAGATCAAAGAGGAGATTGAAAACCTGCAGAAACCAAAACCCAAGAAGAAATCTGGAATGCAGAGATTCCTTCAGTTTTTCCAAAGATCTGAAAGACAGAATTGATCCAAACTGGATTGATTTTGGTTCTTTGAGTTTTTCTACATTTGACACAAACCAAAGTGGGAGGAGTCATCCTGATGAAGTCCATCAGAATCCATCAGAATTTTTAATGGGTTTATAATCTTCATACGCCGTCATTTAAATCTCAGACTCCGTCCCACTGAAGTATAGCGCTTTCTTTTTTTCTCCGGAAATCAGCGATCCACTGAGAATGTCTTTATGTACATGACGTGCATTAACCCACGTTTAGCAAGTCCAGCATTATTACACTAACTCATATCTGGTCTTTTGGAACCGACATACCCAGAGTAAGCAAGTTTAGGTGGATTTCAGCCAGAGTTCAGGGTTAAAGTCAGGGTAGTTAAAACATGCTTCCTGGAATACCCCCCTGGTTATTTTAGTGGAGTTTTAACCACCAAATGTGGTGGGTTTTTTTTATTAAAAGAGTTCTGGATCCCTCAACGTTGGAGTCTGGTCCTGCATTTGGGTCATCCTAAAAAAGCCTCTTTTCTACGCTGCAGAATCAGCTGATTCAAGGTGATTACGTAATCACGTCCCTACTGTGCAGCGCTGCATCTCAGTGTGAGGCTGCTTTCTCCACATAAGAATCCACTGGGATTGTGTCAACTCTGGATTAGTTACTGGAATAAAAAGAATGTAAACACTGGAGATAAAGCCCCTGTGTCAAAGCACATGTGTTTTTTTAGAACTTATGTCAGTAACCTTTAGACTTTATTTTGGTCAGGAAACTTAAAATCCAACATTATTCTGCATTTCAGACCAATACATCATTGCTCCCAAGTTTAATTTTACTACACTCTACTATACTTATAAAGATTGTGAGTCAGCCATCTTAGACGTTGTAAATAAAAAAGGAGAGAAAATGAACAGGACTACCAGCACTGTAAAACACAATGATCATATATCAATAGGCTGAAAGATCATATTTCACCTCAGTTAAAAAAGTAATTACAGAAAAATATAAGCAACCTTTCTCCTCTTGGCTTCATCATGCGCTAGCATAGTGGCTCGTTAGCTTGCTAACTCGTCCAACTTGTGGTTAGCTTATTATAAAAACTGAAAAACAATCTTTAACTCACCAGGGTATCTCTTTAAACACAACTCTGTTTGAAAATCTTTAGAATCCTCCTTTAGTGTCGATTCGTGCCAAGTTACTATTTCTGTATGTGTTCCAGAAGCACACTGATGTCCTCTCATCTCACCATGTCGTCGCAGATGGAAAAAAGCTGGAGAAATATGGAGCGATATTTTTGCCCCCATGTTGCACACAAAACTTTCTAAGTTGCAATTGAAAATATTAAATATTTGCTTTTTGATCATTTTTATTCTGCTTTACTTTTTTTTTTGCTTTCAAAAACGTTTTTATTTTGCGTTTGCAAAATGCATGTTTTTGGATGTGTTGTGTCAAATCTCACTTTTGTCCTATCTTTGATTTTGCTGAGTTAAGTTTCATTTTAGTATTCAATTTTTTAGATTAGTTTGTCAACATATCCAGGATATCCAGAGATCTTTTAGCGGTTACGATGTCCCCAGCAGTAGAAAAAAAAAACTCTCACTCGGGACAGAGGTTGCAGAAATGGAGATACCTCTTTGCCAATTTTGCAATATGCTTATAGGGGGTCTCGTTGGTTCTTCCCAATTCAAGAGGGTTAGCATCAAGAGGGATGCATCCTTTTGCTCTGTATTTGGTAACCTTTACTTTCATCTCCTCCAAAATAGCAGACTTATTTTCCACCGGCATCTGAAAGACTTTGCCAAACAGTTCAGTCATTACTAATTACAGACAATCTGGTGATGCCGTTTTAAGTGCGTTAGCAGATTAGATGTTTTACAGCGGCATGCGCGATCTTCGTGAAACACTAGCTGCGTTTACATGGGCAAAAGTAATCGGAAAGAAAGCCTGATCAGAAAGAAAACATCATGTAAAGATGCCGTTCGGAATACTCTGCCCCGATCAGACTTGTTTGGATCAACATTTCTTTCCGATCGAGATAGGTGGGTTATACCGATTGTTTATCCGATCGTGGAGCATGTAAACAGTTCATTCCGATTGTGTGTCACTACTGCTCTAGGTTACGTCATGCATAGGCGATGTTTTGCTGAGAGAAAGCTTTGGAGCTCATAAAGGGACCAACCTGCTGCTCTGCGGAGGCCCCGTGAAAAGCGCTGCTCCGCTCTCGCCCCAATGCCTCTCTCCTCTCTTACACCCTTCACGAGGGGGAGTAAGGGGGAGAAGCGCGTTTTGTTATGTATGGGAGAATTCAGACTGCAAGCCGTCCTGCCGCTCTGGTTTAGCGGCTGCAGGAATCAGGAGGAACTGTGTCTGAGCAGAGCTCACACACAGCGGCTTTGGGGCGGTGTGTGTGAACTTTTTAGAGCAGTAATGTCGCTCAGTCCTTAGAAACTGTTAAAACAATCACATGGAATTGTGTTTCCAGTTGTGTCCCGACAAAATAAAGGATGATGTTATCCCCAGACATTTACGTGCAGCTAAGACCACATCGATTAAACCACATGGATTAAAAATGAAAACAATGAGCGAACAGGCGCTTCATAATATTCATTACATTAATAAAAAGCATGTTTGGAAGATCGTCTCGTATATTACCGAGCTGCTGCATAAATGTCTGTGGCAGCTGTTTGTTAACAACGGGACCCATGTCTTCCGGGATTTTTTTACACCACTGCGCATGCCCAAATGATTCATTCCGACCGGAAGTGTGAACAATGGGAACGTTTGTTCTAATCGGAAAAAGGTTTTCTATGACCATGTGCACGGGTGAATTTTAACCCGACCATTGATCCGATCAAGATATTTTGCCCATGTAACCGCAGCTAGTGTCGGTACATGGTGTTTGACTTATCCAACTGTCTTTTCCCTTCATGGATGCTCACAACAAATCAAAAGTGTTCCCACACAGGAGAGCGTAAGGAGATGGGAGGGTCCTCAAGTTCTGGTCTCGCGTCTGCATTAGCCATAGTGCTATAGTTGACACGCTAACTGTCCGTCACCTAATGGCGTCTCTTTGAAAACTCGCGTTTAACATTAGTTCCGTCTTGGCGCAAAGTTATTAGATTGGGAGGAAGAAAAACAAAAAAACAAATAAAATTTAAAAACCAAAACGG
>JAUDJI010001094.1:0-11609 GCA_037389245.1 Oryzias sinensis | reverse complement strand
CCGGAGGCCCCGACCCCCACCCCGAACCACGGCAGAAGGACAAGGAGCGGCGACAACCAGGCCCCCCCACCCCTTAAGTTACAGAGTTAGCCATGGAAGACCAGACAGACTGAATTCTTCCAAAGTTACTTGAACTTTGGGCTGACATTTTTTTCCAAGCTGATATGATCAAGCAGCAGATTTCTGTGTTGACTTATATTTACATTTTTCTTGTTTTTCCAATTTATTAAAATAGTTTTTTTAGCAATACAAAGAGTTATGAAAATGATAGATACTAATCCTTCTTCTATATCGATGGCACCCATGTCACCAAGCACACAAAGTGACGGTGAAGCCGTAATTGAAACCTTAAGCCAGACTGATAGATCGGCACATACCTGCTGCCAGAGAGCCTGGACAGGCGTGCAGAACCACAGTGCATGCATGTAACTGTCGGGTAGATAACTATCACAGTGCTCACAAATGTCTGAGTTACTGAAACCCATCTTGAACATCCTCTGTCCAGTGTAGTAAATTCTGTGTAGAGAGAAAATGGATTAGCTGCAGATTTGGACTTTTTGTCAAGACAAAGTTCTGACCAGAAGCTTTCATCTGTGCTGATGCTCAAATCTGCATCCCATTTTCTTGTTGGAAGGGAAATATTATTGTCTAAATTACATACAAGTTTGTATATTTTGGAGAGAGTTTTATTAATTGAGAAATTAATCAGAGTGGTAAGTACATCTGGTAGCTTCAAATCGTCTCTGTATTTAAGCTTTTTGGTAATAATTGATTTAAGTTGGTGATATTCCAAGAAATTATTTATTCCATGTTTGTCTTGACGTTCCTGGGGAGTTATGAATCTTCTATCAATAACTATGTGCTCTAGTTGTTTTACGCCCCCTGATTGCCAAGCTGGGAAGTGTATCATTTTTTTGTTTATAAGGATGTCTGGGTTGTTCCAGATGGGTGTCATTTTGCATGGTTGACTTGATGATTTTGATAATTTGAGAAATTCCCACCAGGCTGTTAAAGTCGTGTTTATATTAATACTTTGAAAACAATCCTGTTTTTTAACTGTTTGGCTAATAAACGGTAGATCTGACAGGTTGATCTTTCCACATAACGCCTGTTCCAAGTCTAACCATGAGTTGGTTTCTGGATTATTTTTTAACCATTTTAAGATGTATTGTAATCTATTTGCAAGAAAGTAATTGTGGAAGTTAGGTAGTCCTCCACAGATTTTTGCAGATTTTAAAGTTTTTAGACTAATTCTTGCAGGTTTATGGTTCCATAAAAAGTTTGATATGGATGAGTCTAATGTTTTGAACCATTTTAGTGGCGGTTGTGTGGGAATCATTGAGAAGAGATAATTATGGATGTGAGTGGCATAATTATGAATAAAAGACCACAGGGAACGTTTTTAAAAATAGTTCAAAAGATGAAGGGAGTGAAACTTTGAGTTCACAGAGGTCAGAAATGAGCCTTCATCTCAGGTTGAATGAAACTTCTCTTCAAAATAAGATGTGAAGCTTAAACACATTCAAGTGTTTTCATGTTCCAAGTTGACAGTAATGAGTCAGAAACATCTACTGTAAAGCAGAAGCCTGATTAGATTGTTTAGAACCTAAAGAAAAACACACAGAGCTGATGGAAGAAGATGCTTTCTTCTTGAGAGAGTAATTACTCATAAATATAGACTTTTGCCCCCCCCTCTTTCATAAATGCATACGGTACATACACACATCCCATTAGATTTATTAATGATTCTCAATTATAGTAAAAAAAAAATTTACTTTGTTACTTGAAAGAGATTGGGAAGTAAATTTATATAATGCCACTGCGATTGTGCTTTTACTTTAAAAGATACACACACAGACACACACACACACTTACAAAGACACACACACACACAAACATATATATAACATAGTTGCCAGTTTTTGTATATTTGTCAAGTGACAAAATCGATTTCGTATTGATTATTCTGAGAGAACATTTTTACATTATTTCAGTAAACATTAGCATGGATTTAAACTGCCCTCTAGTGGTGAAAAAGCAGAGGCTCATCTTCACCAGTGTTCAAAGCAGAGTGTCCAGAACAAGCTGTGCTGATTCATGAGCGCTCCCTCCTCTGCTGCAATCCTCACCTCCTGCTCTGCCTGAGAGGAGGCGGCCTCCTCACAGCAGGTGCTCCTCGTAACCCTTGTGCTATCCTGGGCATTTTAACATTGGGACTGGGGTCATCTAGACCCACTAGACAGTGCGCTGAACCTTTTTTCTTCAATAATTTGTGATCTTCACTGGTGTCCATGGATTACATGAAATCCTCTCCACCTTTATCCACCTTTGTCATGGTAGGGATAACATGTTAATGTAAGGGTGGGGTCATCTAAGATAGCACAAGGGTTAACCCTTCCTGTCCTGTTGTCTGACATTACCGCAGGAGGGGAGAGAAAGAGGGAACATACATGAAATGCACTGCACCAAATAGAGGCACGGATAACTTGTTGATAAGTAATGATCAAGAATAGAGAAGAGAAGGAGAGTAGAAGTAGACGAGAAAAGAGGACAGAACCCCAGTGCACCATAACTTCCCCAGCTTCGAACTTCTAGCAGCCTACCAACAACTAATTGTTAATTTTGTTAAGTTTAATTCAAACGTGTTAACAGTAAGGTAAATATTCTCTGGTTACTAGCTAGTCTGACAATAAGCTTGTCCAAAAAAGGAATGTTTTAAGCCTTACTTTGAATGTGGAAACTGTGTCGGCCTCTTCCATAAAATGGGGCTTGGTGGCTAAAGGCCGGTCACCAAGCGGTCTCCAAACACAAAATTTTGTGTGGGTCACCTGCCGTGGTTTGATCATTTTTCATTCGCAGCCAGCCATATCTACCCATAAGGGCAATTGTGACAAAGGCATGAGTTACTAAAATCTACAAGATCCAATGGAATTACACTGACCTAAAGATTCCAAGTGCTGAATCTACAAACTCTTAAAATATCTGAAGAGAATTTGCGAGTTAAAGCTGGATATCTGGTGGAATATTGGGGAATTAATTCCAAGGCCTGTTCAGCCTGAAGAACACCTGGACCATCAAGACGAAGCAGCTTCACCAAATCTACCTACTAACTTGGACACGTATGAGTAATTTGGACTGTAAAAAACAAATGGAACCAAAAAATTGTTAGAAGAGATGGAGGAAATAAAAAAATCCTTTATGACTTCTGAGATAAGTAAAGTTGTGACCCAGCAAAAAAGTATCATGGATCTTCCTGAGGTCATCAGGCAACTGAAAGAAACATTTATTCAAAAAGACCACAAGATTGAGCTCCTGGAACAACTAGCAATAAACAAAGATGTTATCGTCACAGGATTTGAAACAAAACATCTGGGTTAAGCCAAAGTAGCATCTGGAATGGATGAAGGTGAGGACGCTCTTACAGAGGAATTTAAAGTCATTGGAACAACAACTTCTGCAATTTCTAAACAGCAAGAACATCACTCTGGAAAAGCAAAGCATCTCCAGCTGCTACATGGTTCCAAACAAAAATCCTAAAATTGAACCATCTGTTTCTTGTGCAGGTAATGTCTGTCAAGAATTCAGCTACTAAGACGATCAAAAACATTAAAAGGCTCTGGAGTTTACATGAACAAAAGTCTTTAAAAATAAATGCTGAAATAGCAAGATGTGCTCGACTGCAAAAGAAGCAAAACAAAATTCAAGCAACTTGGACAAGAAATGGGAAAGTTTACATCAGACCCAACGGAGTGGAATCTACACGCTCAATAATGATAAGAAACATGAAAGTGGATCACCTTAAATGACTGAAATAAGCAGGAATGCTGGGAACGGCTTTGGGACTGTTCAAGCAACACCTAAGAAGTATCCCCACATTAATTTGGAAACTGGACTGGATGCCTGATAATTATGACAGACAATACGATGAAAAATAAAACAAGCTGTAAAGTTAAAACAGCTACAAAGGATCACCTAATGCAGTGTACAGAAAATCAGTCTGATTCATATATCCATGATCAATCTGAAAACACAAAGCATGACTTTGAAAATAACATTGACCTGGACTCAAACTATTACAACGATCTATCAATTAGTTGTAATTATTTTACTGTGGAACAGTTTAACAATAATGCGGACACTCAAGAAGGCTTGCCAGTTATTCGCTTCAACAGCAGAAGTTTATATAAGAATTTTTCTTCTATAGAACTGTTTCTTAAATCTTTAAAAAGTTTGAATGTGATTGCTGTATCAGAAACTTGGCTTGATGATAACAAGATGGTGGAATTAAACCTTGAAGAGGCCTTTTGTTTTGTGATATTACTGATCATTTGCCTGTGTTTGCAATGTTGAAAAACGTGTCTTCAAAGAAAATCTATACACAGACCCAGGAAAAATGTATAAGATGCTGCAATCCTAATAACAATGATTCATTTAGGACGGCTCTATTTAATCAAACGTGGAATGAAATGTATGTTTCTACCAATGTGAATGAAGCTTATGATGCCTTTCTGCAACGACACATTGAGCTTAAGAATTTAAACTTAAAATTAGTCTAAGAAAAAATAATGAAAAGCCTTGGATAACCAAAGGTATTGAAAAGGCTTGTAAAAAGAAAAATGAACTATACAGACAGTTTGTAAAAGTAAAAAGGAAAGAAGAAGAAAATAAATGTAAAAATTATAAATTATAAATCTGCTCCTGCTCCTACACCTGGCTGTAGTTCTGTCTCAGGCTCGACTCACGCCCCTGACTGTCCCCCCAACTCCGTCTGGATGAAGCTCGTCTGCTGGACTTTATATATGTAGTTGTAGCATTAGACAAGTTAATTCTTCTCTATGAGTTCTGGTAAATCACCTGTTCGTCCTGGGGGAGGATCCCTCCTTCATGTGGGCACCCCTGAGGTTTCTTCATTTTTTCCGGAATCCGTTTTTTTAGGAGTTTTTCCTTACCGCGAAGGGGGTCTAAGGGCAGGGATGCCAGTATAGCTTTGTCATTTTTTAGTTCATTTTAGTATTTTCCTATTGAACTCTTTGTATTCATGATCCTTTTGAGTTCATGTTTCACTTCGAAGCCCATCGAGACGACTGTTGTTGTGATTTTGGGCTATACAAATAAAATTGAATTGAATTGAATTGAATAAAAAGAAATTGGTGAATATAATAAGAAGATCTAAAAAAGTATTATCATAAGTTAATTGAGCAACACAAATTACACATACAAGAGACTTGGAAAATAATTTATATTTAAATTAAACAAAAAAACAATAAGAAACAAGAGTATACAAGTTTTTTTCTAAGATATTCATATTAGAAATCCAATGCGTATTGCAAATGAATAAATGAATACTTTGCTAATGTTGGAAATAAACTTGCAATGGAAAGTTGAAAGAACTTAAAATCCAAAAAAACTTGTTTAAAAACTTTGATATTAGAAAAACTTTTTGTTAAAAGAATGAATAATTTTATTAAAAAGTTTAATTTATTGAATGCAATCTTCCACGCCTGCAGCTGCCCTCTATGTGTTTCTGAAACAGACAAAATGATAAAGTGACAGGTTAAGGGAAACAATGCAAGAACTTTCAAGGAAGTGTAAATCTATGGCCTCTATGTGGTGCTATTGTACTTGAAAACAACTTAGCACATCTAAGGGTTATAGAAAAGTATGTCAAAAACTAGAGAAAGAATTATTTTACATTTTAATCTAAATAACAAATCCAGCCTTTATAGTTGTTCCTGTGTTTCCTTGAACGCCTGTTTGGAAACAGGGTTTTTAGAATAGCAATGACCCAGAAGTAGAAACATTTTGGTATTTAGTGAGGTGCAGACAAAGAGTAAACAATTAGTTTTTGCATATTGTGAAAACAAGATTCAAGCAAACCCCTTCAGGGGCCTTTACAGCTGATCACCAGATGATCTGCCTTCAGTTTTACACCAAGCCTTTTTGTGGAAAACATAAAATTAAGTGTGTCTATCACCCCAATACAATCGCCTCACTATGTAAAGAATCTGTGAAGAGAACACTAAAGGCTGTGGATACAATCTCCATTGAGATTTTCCTTTTACTTGTTATGAGAAGTGTTCCTAACCTAACCTTCAGCAGCTGGACAAAAGCATTAGTGTTGTAAATGCAGAACCTACTGTGTACTTGAGATCCATCTTAAGCATTTTCTTAGACTACAGTCACATAAGCCAAAATGCCACACCATTGCAACCTAAATACTAATTTTCTGTCAAATTCGGCAAGTGGCATTTGTATAAATATAATATAATACTGCTTAATACATAAAAAGACAACTTACGGATAAAGAGTCAAATTAGAACTAAGAAAATAAATTTGATTGAAAAAAAAACCTTTAATTATCTTAGGGGAAAAAATTATATAAATAAATTAAGAACAAAAAAACTCACAAAAGGCCTCATAAAATAGATATTTATAAGTACATTTTTGAAAGCTGTCCTAGTCCAACATTTAAAAATGTCACTAAACTGGAAGGTTTCTTTTATCTGCAGCAGTGCTCTTGTTGTCTGTGTAAAGTAAGTGGCTTTTGTCTAGGTCTAGGGGATTAAAAAAGTAAATAATGACTTTATAAAAATTTTTTTAAAATGACCTGTTACAGTAAAAGTTAAATGAAATAAATAAGGAATGTTCGAATATAAAATATGAAAAACAAACACCCTAACACCAAACAGCTCTTGTATTATATTTTCATTTCTGGGTGTGGTTTCAACAGGAAGTTTTTCATGTTGGGTTCTGCTTTCATTTCTTTCACTCTAACTCAGACGCAGACGACAGAAGTTCGACTGGCTCCTTTCCAGCAGAGAAGATGAACATATCCAATTGTTCTTACAACTATGAAAACATTGAAAACAAGCTGCTGCCTGCTCTTTACTCCATCACGTTCATCATTGGTTTTGTGGGTAATGCATGGGGGCTGAAGTTGTTGCAGCAGAAATGGCAGAAACTGGGAAACATAAACGTTTTTGTCCTCAACCTCGGACTTGCCAACGTCCTGTACCTGTTCACCCTTCCTTTTTTGATGGTGTACTACTTCAGCGGAGGTAAATGGATTTTTGGGGACGTTTTCTGCAAGATGACAAGATTCTGCTTCAACGTGAACTTGTACTGCAGCATCGGGTTCCTCACCTGTATTAGTGTGTACAGGTACCTGGCCATCGTCCATCCTCTGAGAATGATGGGAAGACTAACTGTGACTCATTCTGTGCTGATCTCAGTCCTTGTTTGGCTTTTGGTGAGTGTTCAAAGTATGCCAGACATCTTTTTTCCAAAATCAGTCAATGGCACAGAAAAGTGCTTCCACTCTACAAGCCTTGAAAAGACTGAGGATTACCTAACATACAGCCTTGTGTGGACAACCACTGGATTTTGTATCCCATTACTCGTCACTCTGGGCTGCTACGGACATGTGACTTTTGTTCTTTGTTGCAGGAACAATATAGAGAAGACACTGAGACACAAGTGTGTGAAATTTCTTTTCATTTTGATTCTTCTTTTCTCCGTCTGTTATATTCCTTATCACGTCTTTAGGAACCTGAGTCTCTTTTCTAGAATTCAGAGCAAACAGAATATCTGTGTTTGGTGGGATAAACATGTTTTTACAGGTCATCAGATCAGTCGGGGGCTTGTGTGTCTGAACAGTGCTCTCAATCCTCTGGTTTATCTTCAGATGAGTGAACATATTCTGGCTCACATCCGACAGCTCTCACAACAAGTTTGTAAGATTTTCCATTATATGTTTGTGTGCAGCAGGAACAGCGTTGCTGTGTCACAAAGTGAAGACATTTAGAATTTCTTTTGTGTGTTCAGAAACTTCTCTGCATAAAACCATTTCTTTGTTTTGACCCAGTTTAAATATATATATGTTGCAAAGACATATGTTTAAGAAGGAATCTGTTTTTGTAAACATGACAAAAATGTTTTACCT
This sequence comes from Oryzias sinensis, assembly GCA_037389245.1. Classification (NCBI taxonomy): domain Eukaryota; kingdom Metazoa; phylum Chordata; class Actinopteri; order Beloniformes; family Adrianichthyidae; genus Oryzias; species Oryzias sinensis. Next base: position 3,667 of record JAUDJI010001094.1, on the reverse strand, counting down.
TGGTTGAATTTTTTTTAAAACAAAAAAAAATCTGATAGTAATTTTGTGAAATACTAGAGATGCCACAATTCTCAGTTTAAAACCAAACCCAATGTTGCAGCCTTTACTGAACTGAGGAGGAAGGGAATCGTTGCATCTTTGCTGCAGATCAGTATAATTACAGTACAGACCAAAGGTTTGGACACACCTTCTCATTCAAATGAATGGGAAGGTGTGTCCAAACCTTTGGTCTGTACTGTATGATTCAAGTGTCAAATATGTGCTGTACTAAATTTAAGGATTTATCATTTAATGTTTTATTACATAAAACAGCCTTAGTATGAGCCAAATGAAATGTTTTCTTCATTGTTACTTGCTTTTTTGTGAATAAAAAAAGGATTTTTTTAAATGTTTTGTTTGTTAATGTTGTTTTGTAGTACACAAATCTTGTATCGAACTTAAACAAAACCATAGCCCAAAGAAAACTCTGTAGTTCTTGTCTTTATAGAATTATCTTTAATAAATACCGACTCGTAGCATTTTGGGCAGACACTCTGCAGAATTACAGGTTACTCCCCTAGGGCGGGTCANGGTCAGTCAATTAACTCACCTGCTTAGCGTCCTATTTAAGTCAGGTGTACAATTGTTTCACTCTCTCTTACCTTCAGCGCTCATTCTTTGCCCCTCCCTCCTCCCCGGCTTCCACCTGTGGGCTCCGTTACGGGGTTTTGTTACCCGAAAGTGTGTGGAAAAATAATTGTCTCAAGTAATTGAACGGAGCCTTATGGCAAAACGAAGTTGTGAATCAAATTGTGAATGCCAACCTAAAGATGTTGTGAAATAAATATTCTTCTGCAAGAGTTGTCTGACTGAAATGCAATAAAAGCACAACTTTTATCTTTTTTATGAGGAGTAAAACCCGACATAGTGACTGTCATAATTATTGGGAGGCCTGATCACATCAGACGTTGGTTCTGCGAAGTCCTTCAATTTCTGTTAATGCACATGTCCAACTGCATTACTCCACTCATACTATGGTTACTTTAGAAAAAAATTGTTTACTTAGTCTTGTTTATTTTAGTTGAAATGGTTTCCCTTTGATATGTGATGTGACGTGTTGTCATCGCAACGGCTACTGATACCGCAATGTCCTCACACTGTAGCAGCAAAGAAAGTGGTGTATTCCAAACATCATAAGTCAAATAAATTTATAGAAAGGTCTAGGTTGTAATCGCTAGTCCTGCTAGTCAGCATAGTTAAGTTCTGCTTCATCCAGACCTATGCAATACAGCAGCTGCAGTTGGTGTTATGGTAATAATAAGCAGAAGAGACGGGATTTATGGCTCTTTGGAGGGAGCCGAATCTTTTTCAAAGAGCCATTCAAAAGACTAGCTCATTTGTCTCTTTTTATATGTATTCATGTGTAGGTTTCCAGTCTGGAGTTTATTCATTTTACAAATAAGTTATGTGGGAGATAAGGAAGATAATTGCGAATGTGGGTGTAACAACAATGCCAACCCGGGTACAGGATCCAGGGAACCCAAAGCACTTTAACACAGGCGCGCAGATCATTTTTCAAAGGCCAAGACATGGTACCAGTTAAAAATAATTTTATTACAGATAAAATACATTAAAAAACTGGGACACAAATCACAACAGGGGAGGGTTTATTGGGAAGGAAAACCCTTCAAGGGCCGAGGCTTACCAACGGAGCGCTGGGCCGACCCACGTGGAGGAGAATGGCAACAAAATAAAAGAAAAAAGAACACCCCACCCTATGGCATGCACACACAAACACACGTGAAAAAAAAAACTGAAAAAAAACTAAATCCACACATGCCCCAATTGAGCTTCCACCGTTGTTGCCCCGCCCCTGCACTCTCACCTAAAAAAAAAACAAGGGTCGGCCAAAAAATTTTTTAGAGCATCAAAACAAACCTCACTGCCCAACCTCACTCATACACGAACAAACACAAACACACATACCATAAAACCAAAAGGTAAAAACAGGAATAAACCAGCACAGCTGTTACGAGTCCTTGGGAGGGCGTGGCACCTCTCAGCAGGTCCTAGGTCCAATGAGCATTGAGAAGAAAGGGATTGACGCTGCTCTCTGTTGGCCGCCACAGAGGCCAAGAAGAAGAGTCTCCGAGCTCAAAGTGCAGTCTGAAGCCCACTGGCAGGACCTGGAGCATCGAGGCCTGGAGTTGGCAGCCAGAAGCACACTCAGGATCTTTAGACACTCCGTCCCCTGCAGCAGAGAGGAGTGTGTCCCAGGGGGGTAGAGAGGTAGGGCTGGCAGCCTGAAGCAGGCTGTAACTGCTGTGCAATAAAATCTGGGAAGCCAAATAAAAACAGCAGTGGTGCCTCTGCTGCTCCTACATATAAACAAATCTGTTAAATAATAAAATTAACAAATATTAAAACCAATAAATATTAAAAACAGGAAGAGGCGCAGACCAAACAAACACTGAGGAGAAACTCATTCACACCTTGAGCTCGCTTCGGATGCCAGAGCTCTTTAAGCTAACAACACATTTTGTTTTTAAAAAAAAAAACTCCAAAGCAGATTCACAGGGAGACAACATCACCACACTTACCAGGAAGCCCAGAGGATTAGCCACCAGGAAATGGGCGTGGTATGAGCACCACACACCAAGTGTTGGGCCAAACCAGGCTCCCAGGACAGGGGAATTGCCTGCAGCTGTACAGCATTATCCTGCAACACGAAGAATAATTATTGTCATCCGGATGAATGAATGATGCATGAAACCAGCCTCTTCTGGAAAATGCGATGCTCAAAACCCTCTGCTGAGGGACTGACACGCTGTGCCCGACTCTGAAATCTCGCTGCAGGACCTCTTGGTCTTAACTGATGAAGGAGGAAGCATGGCCTCCTGGTTTTAAGGAACAGAGAGAGAAAATAACAATCCTATGCTACACTACAGTCTATAGCTCCAAATAATAAACAAAAAACACAAAAACTTATGTTGAGCAATATTCCAATGTTCTTTAATACATTTTCACAAAGCGGCAGAAATGATTCAGAAGGGTTTTTGTCGAGTAAGTATCAGTGACAGACATTCTTCGGGGCGCAGGTGGGGTAGAAGTTCTCTGTATTTGCAGATACTGCAGATTCACAGGTCCCTCTAGTCCCTAAACCCCTAAATACTGGGGGATACTGTAATACAATTGATTATTTACTAATAACAATAAACAAATGACCCAATCTAACTTTTTTTAAATTCTTGATTGACCTTTATATTTTGATTATGGATCTATTTAGGAGCATTCAAAGTATTCAGAGCTATAATTGTTTTACACATTTTTTCATGTTTATTAATCATCTATTCTACCTTGGACTTCTTCATTCTTGTCAAAACGCAACTCAATCTCTGTACATTAACCCTTGTGGTATCCTAGGCACTTTAACATTGGGAGTGGGGTCATCTAGACCCACTAGACAGTGCGCTGAACCTTTTTTCTTCAATGATTTGTGATCTTCACTGGTTTCCATGGATTACGTGAAATCTCTCCACCTTTATCCACCTTTGTCATGGTAGGGAGAAAACGTCAATGCAAGGGTGGGGTCATCTAAGATAGCACAAGGGTTTAATGAGCAATCAGTTTGCAGGACTGTAGGTGTCAGTGATGCTTTTTTTTAGCTTATTCTTTTCTACCTAACTCA
>JAUDJI010001092.1:0-11613 GCA_037389245.1 Oryzias sinensis | reverse complement strand
ATACACACTTCGTCTGTCAGTGTCCCTGACATAAACAACAACCACAAGGGTTAACTCAAAAACTTTTAACAATAACATAAAGTACAACATTCTACTAGGAAAAATCAACCAACAAAAATTGAACATTATCAGCATTTTTAAAAAATCAACATCTTACCCTCATATTTCAAAACAGCACATTTCTATTTAGCAGTATATCTAAAAGAATTAATTTCATGAAGTTAAAAATCTTAAAAAGTGAAACTCATGTTTAGAATCATTACACAATCCCTGATTTGAGATATGTGAGCAAAGTGGCGTATAGATGACAAACACCTAAAAATAATGTCTTAAAAATTACAATTTTAAGTCAGAAGAATAAAAACGAGGGGTTTCACTTCAATGCATCCAATAATCACTTCTGCCTCCTTATTACTAAATAACTGCATCAATGTGGTCTGCAGCCCATCAGCCAGTATACATTTAAATGAAAGATCAGGATGGTTTATTAGCTGACCTCAGGTCAGTTTCTCTTCTGCATGAGTTCTCTGTTTTAAGGTCAACTACATCACTAAACCTTTTGGCAAATATTTTACACAAAAAAGGGTGATTTGAGACTAAATACATCGCTAAAACTTTTATATTGTTTACACAAAAAGACTAGATACAGAACTAAAATTGTTTATCACATTCTTTACATGAAAAGGGCAGTCCCCTTTAATGTGTTTGGTTAAAAAAATTTTTAACATACTTTACAAGAAAATGGCTTTTCTCCTGTGTGAGTTCTCATGTGTTTAGATATTTCACTAAAACGTTTATCACATTCTGTACAAGAAAAAGGTTTCTCTCCTCGGACAGTTGGACCGCACGCCAACACTGCATGAGGGCGGCTGCCTCCAGGATCGCCTCAGCCCCACTGCACCGGCGGGTAGCCACAAACACCACCAAGGGAGATCTCTGATCCAACTCTCACCAGGAGTACCTGCTCAGGGCCCAAATGCACACAAAAACACACCACAACCCAAACAGTGATTAAAAGAAAATACAAAACAGAAGAGGTGCACCTGAGCAGGTCACCACTAATTTATGGGCTGAAAACAGGGGGGTCCCCCTTACACAAAACTATATATGACACCCACCAGCTACCATAAGGATAAAAGGAGGAGGCAGCCACCTTCAGCCAGGTCCAGACACCAAGATACTAAAAATGAGCACTATGGAACACCATGAGGGACAAACCACCACCCACAGCTCTGTCTGTCACATATATACAAAATTAAAACTTTTATCACATTCTTTACAAGAAAAAGGCTTGTCTCCCGTGTGAGTTCTCATGTGGTTTTTGAGATCAGATGCATGACTAAAACGTTAATCACATGCTTTACAAGAAAGGCGCTTTTCTGTTTTATGAATTCTCATGTGTGTTTTGAGAATATGTGCAAAACTAAAACTTTTATCACATTCTTTACAAGAAAAAGGCTTCTCTCCTGTGTGAGTTCTCATGTGTGGTTTGAGATTATATACAAAACTAAAACTTTTATTACATTCTTTACATGAAAAAGGCTTCTCTCCTGTGTGAGTTCTCATGTGTCTTTTGAGATTATATACAAAACTAAAACTTTTATCACATTCTATACAAGAAAAAGGCTTCTCTCCTGTGTGAGTTCTCATGTGTCTTTTGAGACTAGATATTTCAGTAAAACTTTTATCACATTCTGTACAAGAAAAAGGCTTTTCTCCTGTATGAGTTCTCATGTGTATTTTGAGTTTTGATTTTTCACTAAAACTTTTATCACATTCTTTACATGAAAAAGGCTTTTCTCCTGTATGAGTTCTCATGTGTTTTTGGAGACTAGATGAATCACTAAAACGTTTATTGCATTCTACACAAGAAAAAGGCTTTTCTCCTGTATGAGTTCTCATGTGTTTTTGGAGACTAGATGAATCACTAAAACTTTTATCACATTCTATACAAGAAAAAGGCTTCTCTCCTGTATGAGTTCTCATGTGTGATTTAAGATGAGATGTTTGACTAAAGCTTTTGTCACATTCTATACAAGAAAAAGGCTTTTCTCCTGTGTGTCTCATGTTTGTTTTGAGTTGAGATAAATAACTAAAACTCATCCTCTGATCTCTGTTCTGTGGGTCTGTCTCTTCATCTGTAGTTGATGTTGATTCTGTCTCCTCATCTGCAGTTGATGTTGATTCTGTCTCCTCATCTGCAGTTGATGTTGATTCTGTGTCTTCATCTGTAGTTGATGTTGATTCTGTCTCTTCATCTGTAGTTGATTTTGATTCTTCATGTTGGTTTCCTTCTTCATCATGACTATCAGTTACATTAAAGCTCTGCTGATTGTTTAGATCTCCTTCACTGTTCTCATCTTCCTCATAAGTAGGAATCTCCATCAAGGTATCAGTCTCCTGCTTAAGATCAAGTGGATCTTCATCCTGACTGATACAGAGTTCCTCTGGCTCCTCTTTAATTTGTGGAAGTTGTTGTTCCACTTGTTCCTCTTTAATCTGTGGTGGCTCTCGTTCCTGCAGTTCCTCTTTAATCTGTGAAGTTTCTGGTTCTCCATGTTCCACTTTAATGTGTGGAAGTACTGGTTCTTCATGTTCCTTTTTAATTTGTGGAGGTTCTGGTTCCCTGTGTTCCATTCTCAAATTGCTCTGTTGGTTGCACAGATCCTCTTCGCTCGCAAAATGCTGAGGGGGGGCTGTAGGGAAAAAAAGACAAAAAAGGAGAACTTTTAAAGGTATACTGTATGTGTATTGTCAAGAAATAGTCTGTCTTGGTTCTCTTTTACAGATAAGACAGTTAGGGGTGATGTCAGTCTTCAGTAGGTTAAACACCTAACTAAAGAAACTCATAAGTTTTCAAAAAAGGTTACTATACATTTTAATAAACACACACTCCCCACACTGACAAACTCCTCTTTTACAGTAATAAGGTGGTGGTCATTGATCTTGTGTTTCCTACTCCGGTGTTTTTCAAGTGGAAGATGGTCAGGTGTGCCGTGTGAAATTGCCCCCATTAACTGATCTAAAAACATTTTCCATCTCCAGGATATCAGCTCTTTGTTCATCTAAACAGGCCCTGATGAAACACAGAGTAGTTAGGAATATGAAAGATCATAAAATACTTTTTTCTTTGTGTTTATTTGATTCTATTAAAGAAATTTTGATAAGAATGACAGTACCGCGAGTTAGCTATAGCTTCAGACGTTTTCGCAAAAATACCGCCCCTTTAACTGTCTCCACCAATAATTCTTGGAGGTTTAATCACGTCATTAGTCTAACCAATCAGAAGTGGAAAAGTCTTCACTTCTTTGTCCTGATTCTGCGAAAAAAACTATGAAGCTCAGAGAAGCGAGTCTATCTGCGTTCGGCAGCTGTTTGCACTACATCTCCCATGATGCATTGGGTGAAAGTGACAGCGTCTCAGGGAACAATTAGTATTTTTCTTAAATGCATTGAAACCACAACGAACACACATCAAACATTTTTTAAATCTTTTAACTTTTATTACAACTTTTAGAAACAACAGATGAATGGTGGTGTGCTGCTGGATTTTTGTCAAGTGTGCCGTGGCTCATAAAAAAGGTTGAAAAACACTGCCCTACCCCATTTCTTATGGGGGGAGTCTCGGAGGAAGAAGGTCCGACCACCAGGGCCCGCATCCTATTGTGGCTAAATTCGAACATTACAAACAGAAGGAGCTGGTGAGGGCCGAGGCCGGGAGCTGAAAGGAACGCATTTCAGCGTTAATGACCAGTTCCCGGCAGAAATCCTCTGTAGAAGGAAGATCCTGTTCCTGCTGAGGAGGAAGCATCTTGCTGCTGGTTCTAGAGCGATTGTGGCCGTTGACAAACTATACGTGGACGGCCGGCTGTTCCGGGACCCGGAGATCACCCCCTGGATGTGCTGAAGGCTTTCAGATACGCGCCGAGAATATCTGCGCTGCCCAGAAGAAACCCGCTAAACTAACTTCAATGAATGGAAAACCGGATCATCAATAATCCACACCTCGATCTCAAGAAAACAGTCTTTTTTTTCTTCACCTCAGTCCCACTCATATTTCTGTTGTTTTCCCTTCTATATAATTTTTTCTCCGGTTATGAACAGTTATGAACAGTCTTAACGTTAGCTGGAATGTGCGTGGACTTGGCTCTGGGCCAAAGAGACTGAAAGTGTTAAATCACCTGTGTGGTCTAAAAGCAGATATAACTCTACTGCAGGAGACCCATTTATCGAATTCATTGAATCACCTCCTGTGCTGCTTACAATTTCCAGTCATATATTCTTCTATTTATAACTCCAAACAAAGAGGGGTTGCTGTTGCTTGATTAATAAAAACCTTAATTTTACTCATACGGATACAGTTACTGACCCAGAAGGCAGATTTGTAATCATTAATATATCCATTCAGAATAAGGACTTTTGCATAGCCAGTATCTATGGCCCGAATGTTGACGACTCTTCCTTCTTTCACAGATTCTTCACCTCACTCTCAGTTCACTCTGACTCCACAATCATTATAGGAGGAGACGTCAACCTTGTTTTGGACCCTGAACTTGACAGACTCAGCACAGCAGCAAACCAGCGTACATGGCGGTCTGCAAGTATTCTAAAGCAGTACATGAATGATCTGGGTCTCTGCGACGCGTGGCGCTCATGTCATCCAAGCACTAAAGGGTTCACCTTTTTCTCTCCAGTTCACCACTCACACTCCCGTTTAGACTATTTATTAATCAGTAACTCTCTTTTAAAAAATATTCAAAGTTCCAATATCCATCCAATTATTATCAGTGATCATGCACCAGTCTCTGTAAATATTTCTAGGGAAATATCAACACCCTCAGGTTCAACCTGGAGGTTTAATACAACTCTGTTAAAAGACCAGGAATTTCTTGAATTCTTTAAAAAAGAGTGGGCAACCTTCTTAGAATTCAACAATACTCCAGACATCTCACCGTGCATTCTTTGGGAAACATCCAAGGCAGTCATGAGAGGGAAAATCATTTCTTTTTCAACGCACAAAAAACACAAAGAGAAAGCAGATTTATTAGAACTAGAAAATAAAATCCAAAGCCTGGAGACTGCTTATGCTGCTTCTGCACAGGAACACATTCTGGGAGATCTGAAAAAGCTGCAGTTAAATGACATCATTAATAAACAAACACAATTTCAAATACAAAGGCTACGACTTGAAAGATTTGAAAACTCTAATAAATCTGGCAAATGTCTGGCTAATCAGCTTAAGATTAATAGAGAAAACTTATAATAATATAAGATACTCATGTTTCCGTGTTCGAGATTCTCCCACAGAGTCTCTGCTTCAGCTTCTAGGCATGACGGCCACTGCGCTGCAGGCTGCGGTTTTTCATCTCTCTCTCTCTGACTGAGTCTGAAAGTTTGCTGTACTGCGTTAACCCGAGAGGGAAAAAAATAAAAACCAGATTTATAATCATTGTATCAATTAAAATAAAAAAACATAAGATTCAGGAGAAGAGTTTGGGATCCGGCTAATCCAGTGTTTTTCAACCAGTGTGCCGCGGCACACTAGTGTGCCGTGGGAGATGGTCAAGTGTGCCGTGGGAAATTGCCCTCATTAACTGATCTAAAAACATTTTCCATCTCCAGGATTTTAGTTCTCTGTTCATCCCTACAGGCCCTGATAAAACACTAAGAAATTGGGAATATGAAAGATCGTAAAGTACTTTTTTCTTTGTGTTTATTTGATTCTATAAAATACATTTTATAAGGATGACAGTACCGCGATTTAGCCGCAGCTTCCGCTGTGTTAGGAAAATTTCCGCCCCTTTAACTGTCTCCACCAATCAGTCTTGGGATTTTAATCACATGTCATTGGTCTGACCAATCAGAAATGATTAAAGTCTTCACTTCCTTGTTCTGAATTCTGCTGGAAAAGTCTCTCAGTTCTAACAAAAAAGCTTTCCACAGAAATCGGTGTCAGACCGTGGAACAAGTGAACAAAACAATGAAGCTCAGAGACGCTAGTCTCGCTGCGTTCGGCGGTTATTAAACTACATCTCCCATGATGCATTTGGTTAAAGCGTGTGTGAGCGTCTGGGCGCACGACTTTCTCCTCTTAACGTAGTGAAACCACAACGACCACAAATCAAACAGTTTTTAATTCTTTTAACTTAACTTTTATGACATCTTTAAAAAAACAGCTGCAGCTTCCAGCTTTTTCTGCCACAATTATCACAAAAATGCATGTGAGATCATGGAGGGACTGTGGATCAATACAGACGGAGTTTCTCCTTTTTTTTTTTTTTGAATGCCGGTGTGCCGCGGGATTTTTGTCAAGGTTGAAGTGTGCCGTGGCTCAAAAAAGGTTGAAAAACACTGGGCTAATATAATGTCAACAACAACATTAAGCTTCTGATGCATTTAACCTCGTACTGCAGGCAATGCCACGATGTAGAGCCCTGCGCGGGACTATTTTCTTCATCCCGCTCCCGCCCGCGCCCGCTGAATTTTTGACCAATCCCGCCCGCTCCCGCAACGTATGCGTTACACTCCCGCCCGCTCCCGCAATATGTATGTCCACTCCCGCCCGCACCCGCAAAACTCAGAGAATTTAGTCCCGCATAGTAATAGAGATGCATTGATTTTGTATCGTCTCCCGTCCCGCAGGAAAAAAACACGTATTTTTATTGATATCATTAAAGAGATTCATGTCCTCCTCCAGCCTCATCTTTTGATGCATTCCTCTTGTGTAATATGCAACTTAATTATTAAATATATTTTCCCAAATCCTGTTCGGTTAAAAGTGTGCGTGTGTGCGCGCGCAAACAGACGGCCTGAAGCGCGCTCTTACTAAGAGGCGGGGCGGGGCGCACCCCCAACATCAGGTTAGATGACAGAGACCATTAGGCGTCTCTTCCTGGTGCCTTCACGGAGCTTCAGTACATAAGAATCCAACAGCCGCTCAGCTTAACGTAGTCCGCTAATATATATTCATGAGATATTCATGCCAGCACTGATCCCGCGGGGTTTATTTTTTGCCGCCCGCTCCCGCCCGCAGCACAATCCAAACCGCCCAATCCCGCGAGATTTGGGTTGGGTCCCGCGGGACCCGGCGGGACCCGATCCCAATGCAGCCCTCTACCACGATGTGCATCTTGGCTGTAAATATGTAGGAAAAACTTCAGCCTTTATTTTGTCGGGACACGATTGGAAACACAAATTCACACGATTGCATGGTTTCTCAGGACTGCCCGAAGCGGCACTTCTGCCTTTCAAAGCCGCCTCAAATGTACTCTTCTGCTTAGAGACTCAGTTCTCCCGGGAGACACAGTCAGACGGACTGAGGTCTGAAGCGTTGAATGTTACAAAGCACCTTTCCCTTCCCTTCACTTTACACAAACACGAAGTCTCCGGCTGCACTGATCAGACATGCTTGGCTCGCGCAGAGCATGTAGCCACACCGAGTGAGCACTGACGTCATCGCCCCGCCTCCCCCCTGGAAATGCTGACTGGGATTGAATATTGCTAGTTTGAAAAGGTAAGTGCAATCCCCTCTTTGCATTTTCACTTTAATTATGTCACAGAATGAGCGATGTTAAAGAAGAAAAGGGAAAAGCATTTTGAAGAATTGATTTTTCATTTTAATTTTGAGGTCATTTGATGCAGTTATATTTTAAAAATGAAAAAGCATTTCTGATATTGACTTTTATTTTTAATTATGTAACACAATCGCTTCCATACAGAGCACGGTCCCACACAGGGAGAGCACCCCCACCACCACCACCACCCCAGGCACGACCCCCAGCTCCCCAATGGAGCCCCACCCCATGCTCCAGACAGACACCCACCCCGCTGGAGGTCCAAGAGAGAGCAAGGCAGGAGCTACCCATCCCTGGCCAGGAGGAGGCCCAAGAGAAGTGGGGGTTCCTGAAGAGCATCGTAAACATGACATGATCAGGCTCACCCACTGTTGGAAATGTGGAGAGGCCCAGCGCTGTATTTGTCCACAGGTGGATGCAGTGAACGTAGTTGAAGTCAGCATGGACACATGACCTAGCTTAGCCAGCAGAGCTTTCTGCCAGACCAGCTGATAGACCTGATAGAGGCTGCAGCATTTTCTGTTCTATAGAATGAGCCTCAGTAGATCAGTGGGTGTTACACATGCAAGAAAATATAGTGTTAAAATAGTCCAGATTTTTGTCTTTAACCTGCTTCTTGAATTTTTTTCAATCCATGCAGTTGAAGATACGACTTTTCCAGACGACATTTATGGTTCACAAAAACAATCAGTTTTCTAAGTTAAGTTGATGTTTAATTATGATAATATTCAATTTTTGTTGTTGTATTCCTGCAGATTTCATGAGAAAATTTAAGTTAAAAGGAACTGTTTTCTCATTCATGTGCCTCTCTGTCCAAGCAGTGAATGCTGGATCATGAGGTCATGTGACCAGTTTTGAGTAAGCTGATTGGCTGTGGCCAATGTCCATCAAATACTTCTAGAATTTTTTTTATAAAATAACTGTTTTATTCATTGTAAAAATTAATCATGCCTTTTAAAAATCTATTTCATACTAATTTTATCCTTTAGATTAATAGCTTTGCAGACTTTCTAGACATTATTTTTCAGTTTTCTGCGTTTTAACTTTTTTAATTTAAAATTTGGTCCGCCACCTGGATGTTTATACTTGATGTTTGCTCTGCTGTCAGTTTTTGGCTCCAAGGCTCCAAAGAAGAAAACTATTTTGGTGATGCCTGGAATCGCTGCCACATATAGTTCAACCAGGAAATGAAGGTCTAGAATCTCTCTGTATTGATAACTTTAAATGCTTTAAAGGGTGTTTTTTTAAGACATATCATTTTCTGTGAAGCTTCAAGTTAAACTGGATTATTTTCTTGATTATATGTCCAATTAATTATGATTTGTTAATAAGGAAATAAAAATTGATCTGATATCAACTTTGTTTCTTGTAGTTATTATGTCTATCTCTGCATTGATACCTGCCTTTCTTGATTGGACAGTAATGATAAAGTTCTGACACTAAGAAATCTCATCTTTGATTCTGGTTACAAACATTTTATTGTTTTTCTTTTTATTCAGGAAAAAAATTAGTGATCACGTAAAATGACACAACTTTATCTGAAAGGTATTTATACCATTGGAAAATCTTTATTTAATCCCTTTCCAGTGACATAACATCAATCCAAAGAATTTAAAATGTTTAGTCACGTACCAACCACGTGTAGCTGAAGCTGCGGGTTCCAGCTGCTATCCAGCAGTCTGTGCTGACGACAGAGCTCCTCCTCGTTCTGGACGATGGTTCCTTCAGCAGCAGAAAGTTGTTCTCTGACAGAACCTTCCTGAGGTTCTGAAGACATGGTTCCTGCTCCGATCTTCAGCTCCAACTCCCACAAACACCGCCGTCCTCTTCACTGCAGCTCCGATCGATCATCTGCTAGTCTCACAATCACAGCAATCCACGTTGTCTTTCCGTTCAACACTTCTTCACTCATTTACGACACTTTGGAAAATGCTGAGAGTTCCCACACGAACCACGTATCGTCCTTTCTGTCCAAAAACCTCACAAACGTCCAAACAAAACTCCACCGACTCTCAACACAAGCTAACGCTGCTAGCCTGCTAACAAGCTAACGCTGCTAGCGCCTCGTGCTGTTCTTCTTCTTTGTTTGGCTAACAGCGTCATGGTGCTTTAGCGCCACCAGCTGGTCTGGAGTGTTGTATGTCGCTCATATTATCATGTCGATGGCGGGGGGAAAGAAATTAAGATAAATAAATAATAATAATGATAACAACAACAATATAATAAAACATCAGAACCAAAGAAAGTGGTCTGAGAAGAAGCAGCTCTGAAGCTCTGCAGCTGACGGTGCAGCTTCAGGACTCTATGGAAGCGATTATGTTGCATAAATAAAAAGCAAAGTCAAAACCAGAAATGCTTTTTAGTTTTCAAAATGAAGCTGCATTTTTTGACTCAAAATTAAAATGAAAAAGCAATATTTCAAAATGCTTTTTCATTTTATACTTAAAACCGCTTATTCTGTGTCATAATTAAAACGAAAATGCAAAGAGGGGATTGCATTTGCATTTTAACATCCACCCCGCGCAACTTGTCACAAAATTCATTTCGAAAAAGCATTAGCAGAGGGGAGGCGGGGCGATGACGTCACTGCTTTCTCTGTGTGTCCGGCTGCTGCTGCTGTTATACCCATTATAGAAATGACATGTTGATAATGATGTTCACTAACATCACAGCAAGTTTGAAGAAAAATGACTGCATGACAGTGACATGGGTGATATCAGCGCTTTATGCCGTCTTTCCAGCTCGCTGGGTGTGTGTACCGTAAACTATGATGTAAACGCGCATGCTAAAAGTCAGTGACGGTTGGCGTGACCGCACTTCCGCAGATGTCGGCTCACTTGACCGCGGTTCAAACTGGATCTTAATAAATCAAACAGCAAATTCACCGCGAAGCTGCAAATAAATGTGTAAATATGTGGGCATTACATATGTCTTTATTTTGTTCTGGACACCACTGGAAACACAAATTAATATGATGGTTTCTCAGATCGCAGCAGCATTTCCGCCTTCAGCGATCGTCGGGAGCTTCGCGCTCCACTGTGCGAAGGCAGCTGGTGGTCTGAAGAACAAAGCTTGTCCGCGGTGCGTCAGGAGGAGGACCGCAGAAGGCGGACATGCAGCTATGTAGTCCTGAGAAGCTGTGGAAACTCATCAGAAGTTCACAACCAACTCAAAGCCGTCTTCTCTGCCGCTAACACAGTCTGCTCCTGGTGTGTGTGTGTGTGTGTGTCTGTCAGCGGCCGGACACACGGAGAAAGCAGTGACGTCATCGCCCCGCCTCCCCTCTGCTAATGCTTTTTCGAAATGAATTTTGTGACAAGTTGCGCGGGGTGGATGTTAAAATGCAAATGCAATCCCCTCTTTGCATTTTCGTTTTAATTATGACACAGAATAAGCGGTTTTAAGTATAAAATGAAAAAGCATTTTGAAATATTGCTTTTTCTTTTTAATTTTGAGTCAAAAAATGCAGCTACATTTTGAAAATTAAAAAGCATTTCTGTTAATCCATTTTAATTGTCAAATTAGACATTTCTAAATGAATTATGCTACACATTTACCAGGGACCATTTTTAAAATGAAATGTCAAATACCATTTTCTTTATAATTTTAATTAAGTGACAGAATAAGCTGTGTTGAGGAAGGAAATGAAAAAGCATTTTGAAATATTGCTTTTTCTGTTTATTTTTGAGTCAAAAAATGCAGCTTCATTTTGAAAATTAAAAAGCATTTCTGGTTTTGACTTTGCTTTTTATTTATGCGACATAATCGCTTCCATAGGACTCATGAGGAGGACCACACTGCAGCGCCTCCTGCTGGAGCATCAGAGAGTCTGCAGACAGAAGATCCTTCCAACAGCAAAGAGGTCTGCAGGAGCTCTTTCCACCACCAGCAACAACCTGAACCAAGCAGGACCTACAAGAAGTTCAGCCACTAAACTTCCACAACTCAGAAGCTCTGAGCTCCGTCTGAGTCTGCAGAGATGCTGAGCTCCTCAGCTGCTGCAGCTCCCACAGTCACATGAAGGTCTGCAGCTGCAGCA
>JAUDJI010001091.1:0-11617 GCA_037389245.1 Oryzias sinensis | reverse complement strand
GTTTTCCTTTTTTATGTAAGCTGGCAATGGAATGCAAATAGATCAAAGAATTATTTGTTTGTAAAATCCCTCATTTTAAGCTTCAGGTTTAGGTAAACTTAAAACTGACTTACAATCCTTAAATTTTATACAATCGAAATTGGGAACAAATGAAAATTATTGAGCCAGCCTTGACTGTAGTCTGGTAAAACAAGAATATGTTCAGCGTTTAACTTTTTTATCCAAATGTAATGTCTAATAGGATTTGATTATTTAGTTTATTTCATCCTTTCGTCTATTTTCTTAACCCACTATATCCCTTTTGGGGTCACAAGGTTGCCGAAACCTTGGTTTATTTCAAACAATAAAAATAATAAAAATACAATAAAAAAAAAAAAAACACAGATATATTAAACTTATTTCCTATTTTTAAAAAAAGGAAAAACAAACTTCCCAAACAATCCCAATCTAATTGATTTTTGTGTTCCATCCATCCATCCATCCATCCATCCATCCATCCATCCATCCATCCATCCATCCATCCATCCATCCATCCATCCAAGTAACAAAATGGAGTGCTTAGTGATTATACTCACAAAATCCAAATAGACGTGCATTAAGTGCAGTGTTGAATAACAATAAAAAAGTTTGTTTTCATTAAAGTTTAAATTGGTATACAATTTTACTTCATACTATCATAATTATGAAATCTTAACTTGTGTCAGAATGCAGATTTGTGAATGTCAAATTTAGCTCCAGTTGGTATATAAAAATAAACTAGTTTTAATGCAGTTGTAGACATAAAAAAGATCTAATAAAGAGAAAAAAACTGCATGATGATTTTTGGATTCCCATAGACAAGAAAGTTGTTAGATCAATGAGGATGGAAGGAACAAGTGACCAAACCCCACTTTAATTATCTGATCAAGATTTCAAGAGTTCCAGCCAAATGGCTTTGCTTTACAAAGAAAGCAGCCTGCTGTGGCGGATAGCTTTAGCTGAGGCTGTTGATAATTCACAGCAGATAAAAGCTGTGGCTAAAATTGCTTATGATACACACTCAAACATACAAAACAAAAAGAATAATACAATAGTTAAGTTAAGGGAAAGGTGAGCACTGTTTAGCAAAGGGCCCGCGTCCGTGCTGCTCCACACCTATGAAGTCTGGACGGGGACAGGTCCAGGATTTTGTCTGCAGTGGCATAGGGGCTACTGAGTGACTGTAAGGAGTTGCTAATTCAATTATACGCAAAACTACATTTCCAAGAAGGAAAGTAACAGGAACACAATTTCAAACAATGATAATTAATACCAGATTTACATTTATTGTCTTGTCAATAGATTGCACTTTTAAAATGTGTTAACTGTCAAAGTCCGAAGAAAGAGAAGGAGATGTTAAAGTGTGGTAGGAAAACAAACCTAACTTATTTAAGAGGAGCTGTTGAGAGTCAATGGGGTACCGGGATCAACTGCGTCTCCTTCTCCTAGGACCTCCAAATTTTTTATTTTTTATTTTTTTTTCCAACTTGTCCTGTCCAACAGCTGGGCAGACAGATGAGAGCTGAAGGCCTCTTGTGTTGGACATATTTTTCTTTAACAACAGGGGTTATGAATCTTCTGACAAACCAGAGGTATGTCTGAATAAACCCCTTTTCTAATCAAGGCCAAACTTTATTAATTTTAATTGTTTTGAAATTCTTTTGAGTTGGACCGGACGGAAAAAGAAAGAAGGGAAGAAGAGAGAGGGATGTTAGAAAGGGGGGGATAGGAGGGTGATCATAGGAGGGGGGTAAAACCATGAAGCAGCATAAAGCAACAAGCTACTGGATGTTTATCATTACGGTAAGGTTCAGATAGAATACAAATCTCAAAGGGGCGGGGCCTGTCCTCACCCCCCTTAAATGTTATAAACACACCTGTTAACTGCAAAAATGTCCACATGTCAACATGTACACAATACAGATATTGTTCACAAACGCATACTTATGCCTTCAAACCAACCAGTGTGAGATATTTCATTCATTCACGCAAACTGTTAGTGCAAAGGTGAGCTAACCCCTGTGCTCAGTTGAGTGTTTATGTTCTTCTAAAATGGATGATGGAATGTGAAAAGAAGGAGGGGGAGTGACTAGCCACCCACACACCCAGACCCCCGCCGCAGCCGCCGGAAGCCCCCAACGCACCGTGGCAGCAGGCAGAGATCAACCACCCCCCGTGTGACCATGCCCGCCACCCAGGCCAGGGCCAGCAAGACCGCCACGAGGCCCTCAGAGCCAGAGAGCAGGGAGGCATGGGGGGAAAGAGAGTGCCGCCCCAGCCCAACCAGGAGAGCAGGCCCCCCGTAGCGCCAGGAGGGCCCAACGCCAGGCCCCACCCGAGAGGGGTGCCCACAGCCCCAGACGAGGACCCCATCACCACCCATAGGGCTCGGGCATCCCCCCGCCCCAACCCCAGGTACGAGCCAGGACTCCCCAAGGGAGACCCGCTCCGTGCTCCAGGCAGCCATCCACCAGGCCCACGGTTGGTCCAGAAAGGTGTAAGATAGGGGCCAGCCACCCCTGCCCAGGAGGGGGGCACTCCAGGGAGAAGGGGCCCACAAGGGTTGTTGTAGACATGGCCCGACCAGGCTCGGCCACAGATGGAAATTGGCGAGGCCCAGCACCCGGCGGCAAGGACCAGAACCCACCACACAGGGACACAGACACCCCCAACTGATCCCTGGCCACTGGGCTTGCCAGAAAGCTCAGGGATCCCTCTCCCTGCGTGGGGAGAGCACCGCCGGGCCCAGGAAACCGGCACCCGGGAGACACGGCTGTCGCCAAGGGCCCGAATGCCCCACCAGGGATGAGGTAGGGGACAGATGGTCCAAGGTCCCACCTTCCTTGTGAAATGACTGTGTGTGTTAGTGAGGGTGTGTGTGTGCATGTGTGTGTGTTTATGTTGGAATGTATATTATGAGGGGGGAAGGGTGTGTGTACAAGGGGGTGCAGTGGAAATTGGCGGGTAGGGCACTGAGGGGACATTTCCTGATTACTCACAGTGATGTCCCATCACCCTCCCCATGGTAACTACTGTTACCATGGTAACAGTGTTACCATAACTTTTGCCTTTAGTGAGACATTGATCCTATTATTGATGAATTAGTAGAACTAAATCAGAAAAGTGAAGGTTTACTTTTCAAGAATTTGAAGCCAAAAAAAAAAACACACCAAGGAGAATGTGTCCAGTGCCACACACAAAAACACACTGGTCAAACCTTTACCTGTAAATTAAGTCCATTCGTCTCCCCTTCTGGACAAACGTACAAAGTCCTGTTGGTAAACATTTAAACCAGTGAGTGTCAAGAACACCAGTGACAGTCTCACAAGAAGATAGAAGACTTTTTCCATTTATCTGTTTTTTTTTTCTTTTTTTGTCTGATCACTGATAATTGTGATGCCACAATTATCAGTTTAAAACCAAACCAAATGTTACACACCTGTTGTGCTATTTAAGAAGGATTTAATATTTATTATTTGATTATGCCAGGTTTAGTTAGAGCCAACCTAAAGTTTTTTTTATTCATGGTTACTTGCCTATTAACAAATCAAAAAAGATATTTTTTCTGATTTCTTTTTTGTTTATTGTTCTTTTGCAATGCATTAATTGTATATCGAACCGAAACAAAACCTTAACCTAAAAATCCGGGTTTGAACCAAATCTTGTCTAAAGTGAATAGTTCCATCCCTGATAACTGATATTTTTTCAACTACAATACTCTTACTGTATTCATTGTATTTTAGACATTTTTGCTCACGTGCCTCTTCCAACTGGTACATGCAAGAGTGTCGGGTAGGAACAGTCTAGTGTAAAACACCGTACGCTAAAAGCGCGTTCAAGAACGTGCCGACCACGGATTCTCAATCCCAAGTTGGATGTGTATGTTGCATTAGATTTTGTTGTTTATTGAGGTTATTCCAGGGTATAGGAGGGAATGTCTAGCTTATTTCTCAGCCCTAAAGTTAAAAATGTTTATAACTCATTTGAAAGCATCATATTGTCTATAAATCACCCAAGCAGGAAGACTCGAAAACCTGTTTTATTCATAATTATTTATCGCCCCCCCCGGCCCATATTCAGAATTTTTAACTGAGTTTTCCGACTTCCTATCGACTATCGTCTTAGATTCTGATCAAACTATAATAAAAGGGGACTTTAATATTCATGTTGATGACCCCAGTGACTGTCTAGGAAATGCTTATGCAGCTTTATTAGATGATGTTGGTTTCACCCAAAGTGTGAATGAACCCACTCACTGTCATAAGCACACCCTGGACCTTGTTCTAACCCTTGGTATAGAGATTGGCCAGCTGAGTGCCTTTCTGATTACCTTCCAGTTTACATTAGAACATGCTACTGCCCCAGTGAATAAGAAACAGCTTAGAAGAACCTTAACTGACCGTTCTGTGTCTGAGTTTAAACTCACAGTTCAGCCAGTACCAGCAGCCAGTTGAGACCAGCTCCCATAGCATCAGTCCTAGTATAAATGACCAGTTTGTTAATGATGCCTTACAAGCTTTTGGAGTACACTCGATGTTGTTGCCCCCCTGAAACCTAAGTTCGTCAGAAATAACCGAGTAGCACTGTGGTTTAATGCTGAAACACGTTCTCTTAAACCCTTAAAAAACCCATAAGTTGGAAAGAAAATGGCGCCGCTCCGGCTCAGAGCAGTCTCTGAATACCTGGAAACATAGCCTATTGAATTATAAAAAAGCTCTGCGTAGAGCTAGAAGCCAGTACTATTCAACCTTAAAGTGTGGATGCCATGCTTTGAACAACTTTGTCAAATAAAAAAGCCCTTTAAACGCTGATTCTATTGATACCAATAGTTAGCGTCGAAAAAAATCCGAAGCATATGAATAATAGACATCTTTCGAAGGAATCAGAGATTTGAATTTGCCGCTAAGAGCGCAGGCTGGAAGTGACCTGATATGACCTGTGACGTCACGAAAGGCTTTGACTTTCGCAGTTCCGCTTCGGACAGCATGTAAACAAAACAGGTACTCTTCGTTTCTCTCGTGTTTAAATCCGTTAATCATCAACATGCCAAGTCGTTGTGTGGCAGCTGGATGTAGCAATACATCTAGTGAAAGTGTATCTGTGTATAAAATTTCCAAAACAAGAAACGCTGCTGAAAAGGGCAAAGTTCAAGAAGGTGGACGGCGAAGGATTTTTCCCTCCAGATCTGCAGGAGAGAAGTCTGCGTTTTCGAAGGGACAAAAACCGGGACACAAATGAAGAATTTTGAACGGAGAGTTGGGAGGAGAATCTTGGCTTCTGAGTCGAGGAAAGGCGGGTGAGCTGGAAGCGAGCGAGCCGTTTTCTGGGTCGGAGAGGACGGCGCTGGAGTCGGGAGCGGAGGCTGCTAAGCTAGTGTGCATCACGATGGATCACATTGAGGCAAAGTAGTCGTGTTTTCTGTTGTCCTTGGATCCAACTGGAGTATTTCAACGCACTCAATGTTTTGCAAGAGAAGCAACAGGCCTGCAACATTTTTTTTTCTTTTGCTTTTGAGGTGCCGGTACCGTAAGTAAACTGAACTGTGTGTGTGTGTGAGTGCGCGCGCGCACGAGAAAAGGTTTCAAACTGGTTCAAACAGGTAAAACTGTTAATGTTCCACAGTTGTTAATGGTATACAGTGACTTTGTTAACTAAAGAGTAGTAATATCTGGGAAACTTTTATTTTGTGACATTTATTTTGTAAATTGGGTTGAAAACCAGTGTTTACCTTTGTTTAGATTAGGCCAAAAGGGGACATTTTGAGTATATTTTAGGGTAAGTGGAGTAATTTAATTTTATACATTTTTTAGACTTACTGGAGTCTAGCCGAATCTTCATGCTGGCTATCGTCATCGGCATCACTAGACCTACTACTTTCTGCTATATCCTCCTCACTTTCGCAAAAGGGTTCGAATCGATACGGTTGCAAAAGTGACTCATCATCATGATAATCTCCGCAACTTTCCTCTTCATCTTTCTGTTCATCTGATGATAAATCGCTAATAGGTAGCATCACTCTGTGCTTCGCTATCGGTGCTAGCCATGTTGTCTGCCTTGTCTTCCTTTCGTTACGTCACAAACAGGGGGGCGAGAATTCGGCGGAATGCGTGAAGCCGGCGGCCGTCCTCGTTGTTTATATTGCGTTTTTCGCTATTTATTCTTTTTCGAAAAATATTAAAAACAATCGCAACATGAAATAGAGACTATTTACTATATTTTGGCTTATTAAAATAGACCATGTCACCCACACTTTAAAAACTTAAAGGAAAGTTCCTAGCTACTTGATTTTTATTTTTCTGTGAGAATTATATTTTTGTCTACACCACATTTGCACTAAATGGTGTCATTTATTTTTTTAACAAAGACACTATAATTTCTTCACAGAATTAATATCTATATAATATATAATATTTTCAGCTATTATTTTAAATTAAGCAATGGCTATGGCTTTGTTTTTCAAAAGTTAATACCAATGTGCCTGGCATCTACTTGACTTATTCATTTTTTATCCTGTTTACAGCAATTTTGTACTAAATAATGACACTGCTGTTGATGTTCACTATTGTTTAAACTGAATTTTACAGATATTTCCAAATGAAAATTGTCATTGTTTGTCAAAGACAGAGTATTACTGATTTCAGCAATGTTACACAAAAGTCTGTTATTCATTACACCAAATAGGACACAAGTTGTTTATTATCATGGTGTTTAAAAAATAAATGGGGAAATATTTTCCAAAAAGCTGTTTTTAGAGTTCTTCTTTCTTAAAGTTTAATATATCGTGAGTTGTTAGAGACGAGATATATCGATTATCGCATTATCGCCATATCGTGATAGTATCGTTATCGTGAGTAATGTCTCGCAAATCGTATCGTATCGTGAGGTACCCAGTGATTCCCAGCCCTAGTTAAAATGTCCAACTTTACCCCCCCAACATTCTTTTGAACACTCTTGGCACAAAGTGAAGATCACCCTGACCTTAAGGTACACTGGATTTATACGTCATTCTATTATCATTTCATTTCAATTATGAATTCGCTTTGAACTGTAAAGCTGGATAGCCCGTCATTCTTCTAAGCCAATTACATTGATATTTTGAAATGGTTGTGTCTCTGCAGTATGGCTGATTCGGCGGCCCCCCTCCACCCCATTTTCCACCTGGAGCGCTGCTTTGGCATACCCTCTAACCACCATCAGTGTCTATGCGCTGAGGTTTATCTATTGGTAGTCTGAAGTTCATGTCAAACACGCATATCGTCCGCATCCCAGAGCCTAACCGGCAGATTATGGATTTCTGGTATTCACATTTTTCTGCACCTCACATACATTTTTACTCATGTTCCCAATGTCTCTCCTTATTTAAAATATATATTAATATTAATAACTTTTTTCCACATTCATGACAACTGCAGATTTTCTTAATCTAGCTAAATTTGTTATTTGTATTACAATCCAAGTTGTTACCACATTTTACAGTATCAGTTTTACAGGAACTATATGTCTCCAGAACCCGGGGACGTGCAGGCCGGATAGCTGCCGACCCTTCCCACCCTGGACATTACCTACTGAAACTACTCCCTTCAGGCAGGAGGCTAAGGTCCATCAGGACCAGAACCTCCAGACACAAGAACAGTTTCTTTCCCTCTGCAGTCAGACTCTTAAACGCCCTGTAAACCCCCCCCCCCCCCCCCCTAAATTTCACTTCAATGTCCAACCAGTCACCAGCCCACTACCTGCACCTTGATCATTCTCAGTTTGCACTGTTTTGACAGTCCTTGAACTACTGACTATTTATATTTTTGTTCTGTCCATTGTGTAAAAATTTTGTTGCTTGCTGTTCTTCTGTTTTATGTTGCACATTTGCACCGAAACAAATTCCTACTCTGTGTAGCTACACAGAATATGGCAATAAAACCTCTTGAAATGTGAAAAAAAATGAAAAATGAAATCAATGATACCCCAAACAGTCTAATCAGTCGATAAATAAAGTATTATTACTCGCTGCATAAAAATGTCTCATCTTGCAGTCAGTGAAGGTTGGATTGGTCAAGTTTTTTTCATCCTCTTTAAAAAGGAACCTCTTTCAGCACAATGAAGTAAATTCTAACCTCCTAAACTCTTAGTTTCCTGCAGCAGATTCCATAATGCAGTCCCTCTGTTGTACTGGGTAATGTGTCACAGATGAGAAGGTAGAACGTCTTTATTTGATGACTGTAGACAAACAAGGCTGTTCAGCAAGTTAAGCTTTTGTGCCCTGAGGCATTAAACCGCCTGTTTCAGCACACATCTTACTTTAAGACCTTTACATTTACCTGTACACTGTAGACCAAAAGAAAAAGTTAAAAGAAAATCATTGAGTCATTTCAGTAATTGACCCTTTGTTTTTAATTTTCTGTTATTTACATCAGAATTGTTTTTTTTTCCCCCATATAATGTGAATACAATATATCTAGATGAATGTTGGGTTTTTGAGCTTCATTTGATTGTAGAACAAGGTTAGTGGAGACTAGGGCTGCACGATATGGGGAAAACTCGCGATATGCGATATTGGTGATAAAGATTGCGATAACGATAAAATACGCGGAATATAAACAAATAGCAAAACAACCAAAAACATAATTTCCATTTCACTGCAACAGTTTAAAAATTATACTCCAAATGACCCTTGTCTACGTAGGAGGCAAACATCAAACATAAAAGGGCTCATCTGATTGATTAACAATGTAAACGGGTCCTTCCGATTGGTTAAATGCATAAAGGGATTTATTTCATTTGTTCAATATTTCAAGCTGCCATGAGATTGTTTTAGCACATTTAAAGGTAACCATTTATTGCGATTTTCGCCGTCTTTTGCGGTATGCATATTGCACAGCTTAATGTCGCGATAACGATAAATTTGCGGTATATTGTGCAGGCCTAGTGGAGACTAAAAGAACTTCATTTTATATTCTTGTTGAAGATTCTTCTCCAGTTTTGTTTTTTCTGAATGACTTGCATGTTTTATTATGGAACATCCAACACAAAGTGAATGAACAATAAATTAACTTGTATTAGTTTAGAATTGTTTCTTGACCAGTAAATAAACATTTAAACAAGTGGACAGACCATTATAAATGACATTTTTTATCTCTTTTTTTTTCATTTTATTGACTTTACAGTTCTTTGTTCTTGTTTATGTGATTTCATGTTTCTTAACTGCAGTTTGAATGGCCCTTTTATGAATAATGGTAAACAAATAAAGCCTTTCTTTCTGTTACTTCACGTGGACAATAAATAACTCCTTACTTCAACCTTATGCAACCAATAAGAAAAAACAAAACTTTTTGTAGACTCCACAGAAAGAGGAAATCCACTTTAGTTCATCAGTACTTTCAGATCCCATTGCTCCTATTTACAGAATATCTCGATGAGTAAAACGATTCAAGTTGACTAAATGAACAACTGGGACATCTTGTGGTCTCTCAGGAACACTGCATTTATCACCGATAACAGGTTTTATGAATTACAACTGAATGATACAAACGGTGTGTGAGAAATAAATATATTTCCCAAAAATATAACTATTTGCAAATTTGCTAAAGATGGTATGAAAAACAACATCAGATCCTTTTATAAATATGATTTCTTTTTTATTTTGAAATGCAAAATGAATTGAGCAAATATTAAAACAAAGCAAGAAAATACATACAAGTACTAATAGTTTAATCTGTACAACATTGTCTTTGATTATGCATGATATTGACTGTAATACAATTGCGTTTTGAAGTTTATAGAGTGAATTACCGGAAAACCTCGGCCATGGTCATCCCTAAAGCATCCCTCATTAGTAACATCTTGAAACAAACAAATACATATCTGTGTTTCCTCAGTATGAAACGCCAATCATAAAACAGACATAAGCCATCTTATTTTAGAATTTTGCTAAGTGTAACTTTTTAGGATTCGGTGTTTGAGACCCTTTTTCTTTTTTCTTTTACCTTCTTAAAAACTATCTTACTTCCTGGGGTTATTCCCAACTTTTCTAAGCCTCTTTGGAATTTAAACCATTTGTAATTTGTACATCTAACATTCAGAGGTGTGTCTGTGAAAAACTGAAACATCATTCTATTTCAATTTCGTCACATTTTACCCTACGGGTAACTATGTGGATGTGTCTGTTCCTGGATTTATGGCTCCTCGGTATAAATGCCACAAAGAGAGTAAAAGCATTTGCAACTCACGCCAACACAAACGCTGCCGTTTTTTTTATTCAAATTTGTATGCATTAGTTTCTATTTGCATTTTACTCAACTGAGTAGTGTGTTGTAAATAGGGACACAACCAGGACATGAGTTTGTCCACAGATGGATCTTAACTGCATTTTTTTAAAGATTCCATTGGGTTTTGTGTTGATTTTATAATGTAAATAAAGCAATAAAAGGTGATAGGATGTACAAAAGGTGTTTTTGAAAAACCAAAATGTTCAGCCGATCATTACACTAGTTGTTTGATTGATATCCTTTTCTTTCAAACACAAAATAAAATAGTTGAATAAAAAAGAAAAACAGAAAGTGATAGTCCTTGAAAAAAGGAGTGAGTAGAAGAAAAGTCTTATTAATATCGTACCTCCAATCGTACTATATTTTATGCATTCATTTTACACATGATTGACAAAACACAATAGTTAAAGAAAAAAAAAAGTATCATGGTACTAAAACAACGTCACAGTCATGATTGTCCATACATTGTCCCATGCGGCTTCTCATTTTATAATTTATATATGCAGCCAAGGTTTTCAGTAAGCTTGTTTTTCCTCTTCTTTTATTGTGTGAGATTTGTACTCGATCCTCCATTATTCCACAAACTCCCCCCACAGATAGAAATGTTACTTTTTTGGGTGCTTCCTAAACAAGGATGACATTTTTTTGTTTCTTGGTAAACTTTCTCCTTCTTTCCTAAAACAGTTTTTAATTCACGTACATTCACCTCTTCCTGTGTCCTGCATTGCATTAACTGGTTCCCACTTGAAAGTTCAAATAAACCATATTTTAAAAATACACTTTTAAATACATTTAATTTAATGTTTTTTTTATATATTTGAAAATTTAATAAACCGATTTTGCTTTTGAACATGGAAACGTGGCCAATCTTTCTGATACAATTTCCTAAAATGACTAAAATTGGAATAAGATGCAGAATCTAGTCTGCTTTATTTATTTTGTTAAAGCTGGTTCTGTTACAAAAATATAACCGTAAATGTCTATTAATAAAATAAAAGAACACCACTAATAATTATTTTTATTTTCGATTTTTGCTCTTTAATAACGCAGGAGGTCGTTCTCGGAACAAAATCCACCCCTGTGGATGGGAAAACTGGAACATTCCGAGCTACCTGTATGGACGTGTGTAAAAGGAGGACCGACTCTCACCACGTGACTGATCAGACGCCGGTTGGTAGAGCGGTGATGACAAACCTCTCAGGTCTTCAGCAGAGGAGCTGTCTGACTCTTTCAGTCACGTAGCATCATTCCACAGAGGCAGCATCTTCTCCCGCAGCGCCGTTCCTTCCTTCCTCCAGGCTTAGCCTCCGCCGTCCCGTCATCCTTCTGTGGTTTTGGAG
>JAUDJI010001090.1:0-11617 GCA_037389245.1 Oryzias sinensis | reverse complement strand
TGCTGTAAAAATCAAATGACCCTATTGACATTGTTCATCATTACAGATTATGACACCAGAACTCCAGCTCCACTTTTGGATCCTCCTCTTTCACTGTCTCTAGAAGATGCTCCTGACTGGCCCTGGCCCTCTCCTTCTCCCTCTCCCTCTCCTTCTCCAACCAGCCGGATGTTGTAGCGTTCCCTGTACTCTGTCAGTTCTCGGCCTTTTGCCTGCATCTGTATATTGATGGATTCAGTTGCTTTGGAGATCTGTTGGGGGAGAGAGAAAGAAAAATGGAAAATTTGTTTTAATAAATTCTAGATTACCGGTATTTTACTATTAAGACTCAAATCATTTTATGTAAATCAAAAATATAATTTCTAAGAAACTACTTATAAAGCAAATAAAAAATAGAATAAAGTCAATGTCTGTAAATATTTCCAGGTAATGTTATCACAGGATTCTGTTGTTCAGAGTGACTGGATTGGAACTAGAGGTAAGATCGGGCCTAAAAAAATCCAGCCCGACCCGACACAGGCCCGCGGGCATTAAAGGCGAACCCGGTCCGAACCCGACCAATTAACTTGATTTGCAGGCCCAGGCCCGAAGCAAACCCGAAATTTGAATTTATCCCATAGTATTTTTGGCAGAAAGTTAAAGTTAAAATAATGGACATATTTTTATGATCATGATAAATGCATTTGCACAACGAAATAACGCTGGAACACAGAATAAAAGGCCAGACAAAGAGAGATCTTGATGCGCACTCGCATCATTACACGGAGAAATACTGCAGTGGCAGTGCGTGTTTTCAGTTCCCCTGTCTTAAGTTTATCCTTGAGTTGTTGCTGCGCCATATGAGGGATACGTAAACAAAATAGATTCAGGCTTGCGGAGGGAAGATTACATTCACGACACGTGCGCAGACGTCCGTCCGTCCATGTGTGTGCCTAAGGAGCTTCTTTGCAGCCATTACAATATATTTATTAAAAAGGTCAGCGAGAGAGAAGCCCGGCCCAAACCAACCCGAACGTAATGATTGTCATTTAGTACCCGACCCAAATTTCGGGCATATCAAAAAAAAAAAATGACCGGTAGGTTAGAATTGCAGTTTAGTTTCTTTATTCAAATTTTTATAAATCAGGAGCAGACAAAGATAAATTCGATTTGAAAAAGAGCATATTTGTGACATAAAAAATACACTGGGTGAGCCACAAACACTCTGCTCTGCTCCATTCTTATACATCAACTTGTAGACAAATAGATCCATGTACATCTTTGTTTTCCTCATCTGAGCTGTCATCTGGCTCAAATCTGGGTAGCTGAATGGCTCCAATAATGCTCACCATTTGTGGTGTCATGTTAGGTTGAGGTTGTGAGTGGCTGTAAGCTAGCGGGAGAGCGTGTTAACAGATAGCTCTGTTATGGGTGACTGGATTGGGGGGGGGGGTGCTCTGCCCTATTGGTCCTCCCCACAATTTAGATGTGAATTTCTAATAAACTCCAGCCGTGCAACAAAAAACAATGTCCGACACGTTTCTTGATTTGGGCTAAAACGGCATAGTCATATTTAAAAGGCCACTGGTAACGTTTTTAAAATAAATCAAATGATGATCAGAGTAAGACTTTAAGGCCCATTAGCCTGAAAAACAGCTTCCTGTGATAAATGTTAAATAGCGTTTATTTGTTTATTTTCACCTGTTCTTTGTTGTTTTCCAAAGCAGGTAGAACTTCTTTCACCGTCCTCTCTACCAAAACCCCTCCAACCAGGCGATAGCATTTCCTAGAAGGGTCCACTTCCTTAAGAGTTTCAATAACTAAACTGAACACAAAAAGAAATAAACATTCAAATTATTACTTTTTTACCACTCAGTTATGTGACGAGGTGAGTTACAAAATGTTTTTCTTTTTTAAGTTTAATGTATATAAAGTAAAAAGGTAAATTTAACTACAGACGAACATGATCCAATTAGCTGTCCTGCTAACGATCAAACACAAAAAATTGAGTTTTAATAAAGCTCTCAGAGGAGAAGTCACCAGCTACCAACCTGTGCTCATTGATGTCCATCTCCAGCTCTGCAGCTTTAGACGCCATGCTGCGTTGCTCCTGACGCATCCTCTGAAAGGTGGCAACTACCTGAAAACAACACCGCAAAGCTGGCATCAATGCAGACCAATCACATTTGACGCATCCGTCTGATCCCAACACAAGCATGTCAGCTGTTTCAGACTGTTTCAGACTGTTTTATGCAGGCTGCATACAACTTATCAGACCTTAAAAGGAAATTGTGACTTTAGAGAGTTTCTTTTTATACCCAGTCCCTTTTAATCCAGTCCGCTTGATTTGTTCCGGACCGAGTTCCGAACCTTGCGTTAGGCCTTTAGCAGACTGGCGTCAAGCGGCCCATTCTGTTAGCGACCAAAGCTTATAAACAAAACAATGTGACTAAAGATCTCTTCAGTCATTGGCCAGGAACTACGAGGGCAGATCAAAACAAGAGAAATGTGGACGTGTGCCGCTTAACAGTTAAATTATTAAAATTTTTTATTTAGATTATCAGTTTTGAACGTCGGGAACAACCCTTTTTATTTGTTACTTTGGTACGGCAAATGTATGCTGCGAAGCGGTTAGTGGCAAGGAGAAATGCTGTGTGTGCTTTAACTAAAAGCATGCTAGAAACTGCAGTGATGACGAGATGTCGGGTATGAGTAGGCTGCCAACCGTTTATGACATATAGGTTACGTTCACACTGCAAGGCTAAACGCGCAATTCCGATTTTTTTGAAAAAAAAAAAAAAATTCTTTTTGCAAGGCTGTTCACATTTCCAATTAAATGCAAACTTTTGTGATCTCCTGTGTGACCGTGAAATGACCCAGAAGTGACCCACATGAGCAGAGTAGTACTCAACGGTGAATGACATCACTCGTTGTTTGCGGAAGTAGCTAACGTTAACAATGGATGTCAACAACAGTGTTGTCAAAGTGGAGCTCTTTTTGCATTATTGCATTTGTTGTTTCTCTTTCGGCTTTTCCCATCAGGGGTCGCCACAGCAAACGAGTCGCATGGTAAACTTGGCAATGTTTTACGCCGGATGCCCTTCCTGACGCAACCCTCTCAAAGCAACCGGGCTCGGGACCGGCACAGAGGTAGAGAAGGGAACAGGGAGCAGCCCGGAGTCGAACCCTGGTTTCACGGACGGAAGGCACCACAAACCAGTACGAGCTAAACCGGCTCCCTTTTTGCATTATTGCATTTATTTTCACAAAAGAGCCGGCACAATAACAAACTTCTCATTTTAAGAAAGCAATGGAGCCGGGATCGTCTGTACCCACTGTTGTAGAATGGGGATGTTTATGTGCTGTAAGAGAGAGGAGAAAGCGCTCTCTCCTCTCTGAGGGGCAGTGAGAGGGGCAGTGGGGGCGCGCATTCATGGAAGGAGGAAGGAGAACGATGATAAAAGAAGGCTCCCTCCAGCAGAACTGCTATTGACTTTTTATTAACAGGGAACGGGGAAGTGAACCCCGAAGGAGGATCCGCCTTCGGCCCTGGAGAAGGTCTCCTCCGCCTTATGACCACGAAAGAGAAAAAAAAGTAATCACAGGAAAGGTTCAACACCACGCTCAGCCATTTCACTGGAATTTGTTTCAAAAACCGCCCGGTTCGATAAAGAGCCCTGGAGTTTGGCCTGAATAGAGCTGTCACCCCAAATATTAATCAAATCGGTGACTTCGCTTCCCTTCCACTGACTGGTCTCAGCAGCATCGTCCGCCATGGTTGTTGTTTATGTTCTCGTTCCCGCCTTCTTTAACGAAAAATGACGTTTGTAGCGTATCAATGACATACGGTTCGGATTCATGTGGTCTGGCCGTTCAGACGGAGGTCGCATTTGACAAGATCGGATACGTATCGGATTCAGGACCACATACGCAAGTGGCCTGGGTCGCATTTGAAAAGATCGGATCTGTGTCGTTCAGACTGTCATGAAAAGATCAGATACAAGTCGCATAGAGGCAAAAAAAAAATCAGAATTGTGTCGTTACAGCATGCAGTGTGAACGTAGCCATAGAGTGAGATAAAATGTGTTTCCCGTTAAAAATTATTTTAATTAGCCTGCATTCATCTGACCACATTTCAATGAGTTGCTGTGTCTCATCATTGTGGTTTTATGGCATTGTTTTAAGAGAATTCTGTTAAGGAAACCATAATGTAGCTTTTAGTCATGTCACAGGCGAATGCCGCGTAACAAGACACAAAAGCATGCAAGTAGCCTTTTCAGCAATGTTAAAATAAACGTTCTAACAAACACTTGAACTATTTTTTTCTGTTTGATAATATGACAATAATTGCTTATTTGTCCGCGGCTCATCTGTAGCAACGTTCCTACTCTGTTTATGTCAGTCAGCTATGGTGGCCATTTTGGTTCAGTGGTATTCAGATTGAGGAATCTCAGAGCGAATCGGAGCTCAATCTGATTGGAAATTAACCAAGACCACCTCCAAAGATGGGTCAAGGTCCCAGACCTTAAAGTGAACTCTGGTTCACTTTAAGCAGACCAAATGCATTACCTTCTCCGTGTTAATATGATTCCAAATTGTTTTACTTTTTTTTAATATAATGAATATACCTTTTTTTTTTTAGCTTTACTTTATTTTTTCAATTAAGAGAAATTTATAACTTAGAATATGACTTCCTAATATGACTTAATTCACTGTATTCTTTGAACCTGTATGAAAATATTTAATTTTGACCAAAACATTTTTTGAAGTTCATATGTATTTTTAATGTGATTTTTTAACAAATATCGAATAAAGATTAATACATTTCAACATTTGCCGTTTTTATGCAAATTTGTTCCTATAGTGTGTCTACATGTTATTGTCTATCACTAAGACGTCGCTTTATACTAATAATTTGGTAACGTGTTGAAACAGTTTTTTTCTTATATGAAAGGCTTCCTTAGCCCTTGAACTGTGCATAGTTGTTGACTCTGAGTAAAAATAGCATCATCATGCTCTGTCAGACTCAGACCCATTTTGAGGGCCACACCACCCACATACAGAATGGTGTACCTTTGACGTTATCCCACTACATGATGTGCAAATAGCACAAATTGGACCTAATTTCATGCTCACAATTTCTTTCCCCTCGCATGGGTCTGACTGCAAGACACTTCTGTGGCCACGGGGAAGCTAACGTTAGCGCTGACTGGCTGTACGTCGGTCTAGCTACTCTCTGCTGAATATATACGAATAATATGTCACAATCTCAAGAGTACCGAGACAAAACACTCCACCACTCATTGAGATACCTGCTCGGCTGACTGCGCGGGCTGTTTTCCAGCCGCGCTGCTGCTCGATTTGCTGCCCGTGCTGCTGCTGGCTGCCATCTTGATAGAGTGCACTTGAAGGACCCGACCCATGTGAAAGTTTTTTTTCACAGGCATAGGCAGACTCATGACTGCCTGTGTAAAAATACATGTCTAAATTCCTTTACGATTCACTACACAGTGCACTGTACAGTGCGTTCGCAATTTGTAATGCTGTCCAAATGTACGATTTCAAAATCCAGTTCGTAAGAAATTTCTCGAAAGTCTCTGCAAATTAACCAGTGTGCATAGACGTTCATTAAATTGGCCAATAAAGATCAATGACAATGCATTGCGTTTGAACATTTTTTGCAAAAACAATGTGTTGAAATGCTTTTTTTAAACAATCAATATTTTTATTTCAAGTACGCAAAGAATTAATAAATAGTTGTTGTAAATTGCTTGTATTGATTAGATTTTCACTTCGTGAATCCGGTGACGTCCTATTTCCCGTTTTAAAAAAAGAAAAAAAATAGTGAGGATGTTATCCGAATTGCTTTTAAAATCCACGACACTATATCGTTTTTAGTAGTTGTGATTAGGTTGGAAATTCGGACACTAAGATCAAATTTATCTTTTTTTTAAATGGAAAACAAGTTAAATTTCTATCTGCCCCCACAACTGTAAGTAAGTAAGTAAGTAAGTAAGTAAGTAAGTAAGTAAGTAAGTAAGTAAGTAAGTAAGTAAGTAAGTAACAGTGACGTGCGGTGAGGTTAATGGCTGGTGAGGCACTGACGTCATCAGTCAGATTTACAAACATATGAACCATACTGAGTAACTTATTCACCATTTGATTGACAACAGTTAACGTGTTTTGTTTAAAATATCATTTCAACATGTTTTTTTTCATATACAAACTGCAGCATAGAAAAAATCACAAACGTTATTATCGTCTTACCTTTACTTGTAAATAAAGTCCATACGCCGCTCCTTCTGAAGAAAATGACTTGCCGCTTGCTATCACTTCTTCTAGTATTTTTTAGCGTCATAATCTCAGGGCTCACTGGCGCCCCCTAACATGAGGCACGAGAACTTCTGGCCTCACCCAGCAGCTTTTTCGCCGGCGTTTAGCGCTCAGCACAAGAAACACGTCCCTCACATACAGTTATTTATAAAAACAAACACTGTACATCATATACATCTGCTAAATTATGCAAACTCAGCTCATATAGTACGAGTGATTGAACTGATATACAGAGAGACAGCAGTACCGTCTGACTACATAGGTATTGCGCAATCCAAGGTGAGGCTCAGCGGGCTGGTGCCTCATCGCACGTCAAATGCGGAAATTCAGCGATTTTGAAAAGAAAAAACACCCAAAAATGGTACAGTTAAATGGAAAATGACTGCAAAGCACAAATTACTGATTGAATATAATAAGTGAATTTATTTTTTCTCTTTTCTTCCCATAATGACAGGTGAGGCACAGCCTCACCTGCCTCTCCTGACTGCACGTCACTGGTAAGTAAGTATCACAGGGTTTCACTAGATTGTGCATTAGGCAATTAGAAACTAAAATGTATTATTATTATTATTATTTTGCACATTTTTTTTTACCATAAAATCCAAGTAGAGTACACTAGTGTAACATGTAAACATTTTCCCTCAAACAAATCAAAGGATAAAACAGTTTAACTTCTTTTAACAGAATAATCAAGCCTGACATAATACAATGACATAGAATTTAAAGAAAGAAAGGCATTTCTTATTTTAAAAAGTTTCTGCTGATTAGAAATGATAATTTCAAAAACTTTGGGTAGTCTAACTGTTTTATTTATTTATTTTTTTCATTCCAGGCCAAAATGTTCAACTTTTTCCTGTAGAGACCAAATATATATTTTAAATCTGTCTCTTTAACATTATTAACAAGGGTACTTGTACGGACCTTTTTTTTTTTTTGTGGCCTATACAAAATAGAAAATTAAATTACTTTGCTGCATAACAATTTGACCCTATGTGATTGTTGCCACAGTGTGATAGCAAGCAGCTTCTGGTATAATATTAACCAACCTTTTCTGCATGTATTTTTAAAATAAAGTATTTAATTAAAAATAAAATGAAATACCAAAAACTTTTTTTAAATATCTCTATATATTATTTTTATTTCAAACACTTGTGATTTTTCTCTTTACTTCTAACATTACTTCAGATCGTACATAGATTATTTTTTAAAGAATCGTGTCATTTATTTGGTCTAAATTGATTCTTCCTTCGTGTAAGGAAGCAGTGCACAGATATGTCCAGTAGGTGGAAGCAGTGTGCCAAATACTTGTTTCTAGCTTCACGTTAACTGCAGAGAAGAAGACTGTTTTGTCAACCTTCTGCCGCTGAGAATGAGAGCAAATGTTAATGTTACACTAACAACACGAGCTAAACATAGATAACCAATAACTAAAATGGGTTAAACGGGGAAGTTGACGGTTCCCGGGATCAATGTTCAGTTGGGTTTTGGGATCGTGTGCCAAGCATTTGGCGTCTTTAGCAAGACTGAGACACAAAACAACGCAGCTAAAGTTTAGGCTAAACAGGTATGCTTGTTGTTACTCTGGGACGATGAAACGTGTTATGCTATCTGTGTTTGCTTTGTTTCACTGTTTATAAATACATATAATAAAAGTAGAAATGACTTCTTTTTTTATATATAATTCTATGTTTATGTTGACATGACCTATGTACAGCAACTGTTGTTTGCAAATACAAACAAACTAAAGTGTAGACGAACCTAGTAAGGAAAGCCCTAAAGGATGTTTTTTTTTTTTTCTAATTTGTGCTCCTGTTCTCCACAATATAATCAATGACGTGCAACAATCTGTGCAGGATGTCCACATCACCTCCTCCTCTGGCTGCGATATGTCAGTTGACAGCTACCCCCAACAAAGAGGCCAACTTCTCCATCTGTAAAAAGCTGGTGGAGGAAGCTAAGGAGAAAGGAGCCTCCATGGTCTTCCTGCCTGAGGGATTTGACTACATTGGATCAAGTCGAGAAGAAACTTTATCGCTCTCAGAAAGTTTGGCAGGAGACACAATAGCTGGATACATCAAAGTGGCAAGGTCAATTTAAACCTTCTATAATCAAATGTAAACATTTTAAAAATGAGGACAGGTTGTGTAGTGCAAATATAATTTTGAGTAAGGTTACATTTAGAGTAGTTCTAACTGAAGGTTGTAACTGTTTAAGTTTTCAGCAATACTCATTTATCTTTCAGACTAGTACAACCAAGTAATACATCTCAAGCAGTGCACAATATTAAAAATGTTGATTTAAGGAGCATTTATTGTACAAGATGACTCCGGGCTAAATACAGCAGAAAAGCCTTGCGCCCACAAAAGAAAGTGACTATTCACAAGAATTTTTTTTTTAAATATGTACGGCCAGTATTAAACGTTTTTCTTGGTTGCACGGACCCAGAGGAGGGTTAGGGTTAGCATTGATGATAGGGTTAGATTAAACCACTGAATGGTTCCTGAGCGCAGCTTGGTCTGCAGCTCACTGCTCTCCTAGCTGATGGGTCAATTCTGGAGAACAAATTTTACACATCTAGGTGAGTGACAGCTAATGGGACCCTAAATTTCACATTAACTTCAAATATGTGTGACCAACAACAACATTTAGCCTTGGACACACTTAAAATATGTGCGGCCAACGTGTGGCCAACGTGAATTTCCATCCATTTCTGAACTTGGTCGCATGTAAATAGGTGCGAACAACATCAGCCTTTTAAAAATACAAACTTAAGTTCACCCAACTACCAAGATAAAAGCACACTTAAAACCACACATGTAAGAATAATTGTAAGCTGCAAAGTTACTTCAAATTTCGCAATTCAGATAAGCTTGTTATTTTATACACATTTGATATTTCAACTGTTCGATTAGTCACAAAAAATGAATTAATGCTAAGCCAGCCTTCTCTTGTGGTAATGTTAA
The DNA here is from genome assembly GCA_037389245.1 of Oryzias sinensis. Lineage (NCBI taxonomy): Eukaryota > Metazoa > Chordata > Actinopteri > Beloniformes > Adrianichthyidae > Oryzias > Oryzias sinensis. The sequence goes on along the minus strand of JAUDJI010001090.1, from coordinate 2,342 downwards.
AACTGTATACCGTACTCTAGAAGATTGAGACAGTCAGATTATCATCTCTTATTACATAAAGCACCATTTATTATTCCATCACAGGCTCAAGCTCAAACTTTTCGGTCTACTTTAATGATTCTCTTTGTTCCTTTGCTGCACATATATGATGTCAAATAACTGTTCCTATCTGACCAATATGTCTAAAAGTAAAAATATAGGCCATACTACCACAAACATTACTAATTTAAACAAAACCAAACCTATGCTCTCAATAGAAATTTGGAAAAAGCTATTTATTAAAAAAAGCAACAAATACAAACAAATGCAAAGTATAAATGACACACATGTAGTTCTCACATTCCAAAGACGTTTTTTTTCTACCAGAATTCTCGATTTTAACAGACACACAAATCACAAAACACTTCAGTATTGTCTATATGGTATTTATTGTTTTACAAGAACAAATCATTAAGAAAAATCTAACATTTTGCCTTAGTGACATTTTTTTAAAGAGTAACAAAACTAAATTCAAATTCATCTTTCTTTATAATACTTTTGTAACTTTTCTTTAAACTAGGCAGTTAGATGTGTGGCTGTCTCTGGGAGGATTTCACGAACAAGGGCCCGAGTGGGAACGTGAAAAACGCATTAACAACAGTCACATCATTATCAACAACAAAGGTTATGTCTTTAAAAAAAGTTTTTTTGTCCACTGATTTTTTAAGACAAACTGTTTACATTTTGTTCTGGATACATAGTCATACCATTGAACTGTAATTGCAGGAGACATCGTTTCAGTGTACAGGAAGTCACATTTGTTTGATGTGAAGCTGCCAGGAAAAGGAATATCCCTCATGGAAAGTGACTTCACGCTCCCTGGACCTTCACTTGTATCCCCAGTGCAGACTCCAATTGGCAAGGTGCATTCATAGAAATGATTTTGGACAAGACTGAATTTTATTGCAGAAAAAAATTACTTTTTAGCTTAAACAGTCTGTTTTTGCTCAACTACTAAATGAAGTAAAAGAGAATATTTCAAATATTTTTGTTTATTTACATATGAGGTTTCTTGACCTGGAATATTTCTTAATCTTTTGCTTTTTCCTGGTCTTGTTTGTGTTGCAAAGGTGGGCTTAGGCATTTGCTATGATCTGAGGTTTCCTGAATTATCACTCGCTCTGCAAAGAAGCGGTGCTGAGATCCTGACGTACCCATCAGCCTTCACTGTGGCAACAGGAGCTGCTCATTGGGAGGTGCGGAAATCAGTAAATGATGACCAAAAAAAAGACAGTGTTAATATTAGTACCTGTTTCAGGTGTTACTCCGCGCACGGGCAATCGAGACCCAGTGCTTCGTCTTGGCATCAGCCCAGGTCGGCCAACACCACGAGAAGCGCGCGTCCTATGGTCACAGCCTGGCAGTGGACCCTTGGGGCGAGGTGTTGGCTGACTGTGGAGGGGAGAGCCCTGCAGTGGTGCTAGTAGAAGTCGACTTGGATAAAGTGAGGAGAACCAGAAAAAACATGCCTGTCCAACAGCACCGCAGAGAGACAGCATTCTACCACAGTCTGGAATAAATTTCAACATGATAAAATCATTAAATCTCAAAAAGCAATTTTGAAAAATTGAAGCTGTAGAGGTTTTCCTTTTTCTCCATTATTATGGTCCACAGCAGTCCTGGATTCTAAGGACTATATTGTTTTTGCAATTCTTCCTTTTTTACTGCCCCTTTGAGTGAAAATTCTACCTCTGCGTCAAACTTAAAAACTCACCAAACTTTGCACACACCTGATACTCGGTGAAAAGGAATTTTGGGAGTAGTGAATAATCCCCCACCCCCACCCCACTCCCATGACATCACAGCAGGAGAAACCGTCCAAGAAATGAATGAGGCAAAAGAAAAAAATGAAAAGAAAAAACACACAACGGGGGTATCCAAAGGTAGTTTTGAAAATATTATGGGTAAATTCATGAAATTTCACACACATGCCGCCATATAAAGTCTACAGCTACCACCAACGTTTGTTCCGGGAAGAGGCCGCCATTTTGAATAAAATTATCTATAGAGTGGTGAAGCAGGAGCACTTACAAAAAAGTAAAAATATGGACATATAAATAAGGACTGATCAATCTTCAGGGAATAATTATTATGCAAAATGTGCTAAATGGGTACAAGTAAGCACAAAATTGAAATATATATATATATATATATATATATATATACACACACACACAGTGAGGTTGTGAGGTCAATAAGTATTTGATCACCCTGTGATTTAGCAAGGTCTCCCACTAAGAAAACATGGAGGGGTCTAAAATTTTCATCATAGGTGCATTTCCACAGTGAGAGACAGAATCTGA
>JAUDJI010001089.1:0-11618 GCA_037389245.1 Oryzias sinensis | reverse complement strand
CTCCACATGGCCCACCTCTTAATGGCCCACTTCCACATGTTCCACCTACACATGGTCCACCTCTACATAGCCCAACTCCACATGGTCTACCTCCACATGGTCCGCCTCTACATAGCCCAACTGCACATGGTTTACCTCTACATGGTCCACCTCCACATGGTACACCTCCACATGGTTCTCCTCCACATGGTCCACCTCCACATGGTCCACCTCTACATGGTCCACCTACACATAGACTACCTCCACATGGTTCCCCTCCACATGGTCCACCTCCACATGGCCCACTTCCACATGGTCCACCTCCACGTGGTCCACCTCCAGGTGGTCCACCTCCACATGGTCCACCTCTACATGGTCTACCTCCACATGGTCTACCTCCACATGGCCCACCTCTACATGGCCCACGTCCACATGGCCCAACTCCACATGGTCCACCTCCACATGGTCCACCTCCACGTGGTCCACCTCCACGTGGTCCACCTCCACGTGGTCCACCTCCACGTGGTCCACCTCGACATGGTCCACGTCCACATGGTCCACCTCCACGTGGTCCACCTCCACATGGTCCACCTCTACATGGTCTACCTCCACATGGTCTACCTCCACATGGTCCGCCTCTACATGGCCCACGTCTACATGGTCCACTTCCACTTGGCCCAGAAATGGTCAGAGTGAGACAGGGGGATACGGTATATGTGTCAAGGAAGACGCAAGTTTAATGTAAACTCCTGCTTTGTGAATGAATAGCAGGAATAGACCGTCAGCCTAATAGCATATCTGCCTAACTCATTTTTTTCAGGTTTTTGGAAAAGAAGAAAAAACACCTTTTTGTCACCAATGGAGAGAAGAGTTAGGCCAATATCTCAATTTGGCAAAAAAAAAATGAGTTAGGCAAAAATGCTATTAGGCTGACGATATAAATAAAAAGTTCTTACAATTTGGTGAAAAAAGGTGTTTTTTCTTCTTTTCCAAAAACCTGAAAAAATGAGTTAGGCAAATATGCTATTAGGCTGACGATGACCCTTGTGATGGAAAATGCAATAAGAAATGCAGATGAAGCAGCTTTCAAGTTAAAATCAATCGTTCCTTTGGAACCGACATACCCAGAGTAAGCAAGTTCAGGCAGATTTTAACCAGAGTTTAGGGTTAAAGTCAGGGGAGTTTAAACAGGCCTTCTTGAATACTCCCCTGGAAGTCTGCCTGACTGTAATCAGAATACAGACCAAATACAAGGTTCAGGACTCAATCGGGACCAGATTAAGTGGACCGGGTCAGAACCAAACGGTTCTCCAGTCTGAACACAGCCTAAGTTTCTGATCCTGACAATGACACGGAAATACATATTTTGCGTTTCTGAATGAGATGGCAGTATGAATGACTTTTTTTTATTGTGTTTTGAATGATAGATTTAATGCAGAACTCTATTCCCATTATATTTATGTTTCAGTTTATGTCTTCTAACTCTAAAATGAAAGAGAAATTATTTTTGGAAGGAGCAGATTGACATTATGAGGAAGTTATCCTCAAAAGCTGAATAATAGTTGAAACAAGTGAGTTTGAACATGCAGCCCTAAAACATTTTCATCTCTCCAAAGTGTGGCGAGTTCTGGTTCCAGAACCCTCAGACCCGCTGACAAACAGAGCAGGACTGCGGTTCTGTTTCAGCTTCATTGCTGTTCCTCTCCATACCGGGTCGGTCATGAGCACAGCTTGTGATGACCCCTGACCCCGGCACAAACATCAGCTGCCTTAGCAGCTTCAGCCTTTGATCAGCATGTGTTTCTGGTTGTTCTGTCCGTCAGAGGGGAGGCTCCTGCAGCAGCCAATCAGAAGACAGACCGAGCAGCGCCATGACATGAACGACGCCGCTCATCTGCACCACGAACCCCCCCCCCCCTTCCAGGAAGGTGAGCAGGTAAACGGTGATGTCTTCCCACTGCAGCTGCATAATAGACTTCCCTGCATTCCTCCATGTATGGCTTCACGGGACGTGCAAACCCCCCCATGACGACAAAACTACCTCCAGATGGGGCAAAAAAAAAAAGGGGGCAGATCCCCAATTCCAGCCAACCTAACAGGCCGGGGAGTGGGAGAGTGTGGGTCTGAGTCTGCACATGACCGGGATTTGTCCAAACCAAGCATGACTCAGCAAAACCTTCCAGGAGGAACATCTAGGCGGGCGGCGGCGTTTGAACAGACGGCCGGCGCTTTCTGCAGCACGACCGGCTGGAGGGCAACATTTCAGTCTCTCTTCGTTGAAAATGTGAAACTGAATCCGTCTGTCAGGAAAAACGGCTCCACAGCTGAACCTCATTTCAGCAGTTTGGTCTTCCTAAAATCCTCAAGAACACGTCCTGCTTCAATCCCACGACACCAACGAGGAGGTTCTGACACCCCCGCACTGAGGACTGCCCCCTCCCATCTCTAACAGAGATGGGTTCAAAATGAGGAGACATCAGAGGAATTTCCTCCACAACATTTTCAAACCCATAACCGACGACACAAAGCAGGAGGTCAGAGCAGCCGGTTCTCCTTCACCTTCAGAAAAATTAGCAGCCTAAATACTATAATAGTATTATTCACCAATAATGAACAACATAGAACATTACGAGGAATATTTGATCCCATTTTCAAACCTCAAGCTGGCTTTTGTTGCCTTATTTTCATGATTGTTCTTTTCATCAGCAAATCTTTGGACAGCCTTCCATGACGTCACTGCAGGCTTTGAGCAGGAATCAGTTCTTTCATGTTTGGCTTCATCTGAATCAAGAAGCGTTTACAGCATTCACACACATTTTGCTGCGATTTCTCAAGATTCCCAGTAAAATGTAAGCAAAGCCTATTTTAATGCAGCGTTTCCAGTCCATAATCCAAAACACATGTGAGTTTAATAAAATGTTTTTTTATGTTCAATCGTTCTTTCCTGACTAGATGCACATTTGCTTGAATTCTGTTCTGTTGTACTTTACTTCTGTTCCTCATCATCTATGGAGGTCAGAGGTGTTTTAGGGTGGTGGTGGTGGTGGTGGGGGGTCTACCTGGTCGCCCCGCCCCGGCGAACAGCTCTACATCCGCTTTACATGAGCCGTTCCTGTGAGCACGTTCACAGACCGGGGGGTAAACGGGCTAAACTGGGCGTGAGCGGGAAGAAAGAGCAGTTTTGGCGGTAAAAATGGCTTTGAAGTGTTTGAAGTGGCATATGTCACAGAAACGGATGGACAGATCAGTACTGAACGGTGGCGGTGGTATCATGATGTGGGGCTGAATGCAGGTTTCTTCTCCAGACTTCAAGGAGCGTCGGCTGCTGTCCAGCCACTGTGGGTCTGGATGGGTCAGATGGACACACTGCCTTGCTGATGGGTCGCTGGGTCCCCACTTTAGGGGTCGCTGGGTCCCCGCCTTGCTGATGGGTCGCTGGGTCCAAACATCCATTTTTGTATTAACAAAGCTTTCTCTGTGCTCGGCCTCTTTTCCAAGGGTTTTTTAAGGGGGTGCGGGCATGAATGTGATCAGGGGTTCTGTGTGTGTGTGTGTATGGGGGGGGGGTTATATTGTTGTGCTTGTTTGTTTTATGCTTTGGTTCTGGTGTTAAGCACCTTGTGTCATTTTCTATATAAATAAAGTTTGATGTGATTCTTGGGAGGCGCGCGCCCAGCACCTGTCGGCTGTCAGAGCAGGCCCCGCCCCCTGTGAGCGGCTTTGTGGATTTGGAGACTCACCGGTGATCTTCTCCTGGTAGCCCTTGGTGAAGAACTGCATGGCGGTGGCGGCCCTCCACGGGGTCTTGAGGAGCCCCTGCCGCTGCGGGTCCTCCCCCAGCCCCCGCAGGATGGTGCTGTAGGCTGCGGCCAGGGACGGCAGGCTCATCTCGTTGTCCTCCACGCTGCGGGTCCGCTCCTCCTTCCAGCTGTCCATCACCGCGGAGGCGGCCCGGTGCGCGCCGGGCTCCGCCGGCTGCGGGGCGCCGCTCGCCCGCTTCCCCGGTCCGTCACAGTGCCCGTTGATGACGGAGCTCCCGGCGGAGGCGTCTTTCCGGTCCGGGGAGCCGTACCTGAGCGGTTTGGAGGGCTCCATCTTTCTTTCTGTCACTTCCGGCTCAGGCTGAAACTTGTTGGATGACTTTCTGCGTGTTGCGTTACTCGGAAATGTGGATCACTCACGCGGGCGCTCTTCCCGCAGCGCAACATCCCGCAGCTTTATAGCAGCGCTTCACCCACGGAGCCTTCTGATTGGCTGGCAGGCGCCGGGGGCGGGGTCCGCGCCCTCCGACTCAGGTTTGTCGATGGACAGCTGCAAAAAGTAATCTATTACTCTTCAGGATACTCCATCACGTCTCAGCCCCTCCCCCGCGGAAGGGGGGAGTTTCTTCTTAATGCTTTATTACTGAATTCTGATTTTTAAATATTTTTACGTTTAAACATTGATCTTTGTAAACAGCAACGTCAAGGAGCTTTAAGTACATTTGTAACTAGGAGCTGCATCAATGTAGGTTGATGCTGTGTTACTGAATGAAAAGGAAACTTAAAGGCCAATCATTGGCAATAAAGAAAGAAATGATCAAAGTTGACCATAAATAAAGTGAAAACACTACAAAAACAAAAAAGAAAAGTTTGTGAAAAATGCCAGAGCCGGGTATCGAACCAGCGAGCTACTGCACCAAGGAGTGTTTCAATGGATCCTGGAAAAGTTCAAGAATCTGAAGGACCAAAAGTCACAGCTGGAAAAAGCTGAAAGAGATGAACATTTGAATGGATAAAATAGATAAAAAATTATAGAAGTTTAGAGACAAAAATAGAGGAAGATACCAGAATAAAGAGAAACAGGAAAACACTGGTTGAAGGATTTATAGCATTATATTTATTTGCTTTATAGTATTTAACCCATAAATGGACCCATAAAAGTCCCCGGCCCGTTTGACCCGTTCCTTCAGTTGAAGGTTCTGGTTCTGGTGCCTCTCGTCAGACGTGAAGGCTGCAGTCGCCGTCTCCAGTCAGGCTGTTGTCTTGACGGACCGGATCAGAACCGGGCTGAAAATGGCAGCATCTCAAGGACACAGAGAGAAGCTCTGACAGGTTGGACTTTTATTCATGAAAACGTCTCTGGGATAAAAACTAAAAGCTTGACGTTTGTCAACAGGTTGATAACAGGTTCTGGAGGAGAACCGCCCCCCCTTGGGCTTCAGTTCTGGTTAAAGGCAAAGGCAGAAAGCCTGGAGGCCGACTCCAGCGGCTTCTTCTTTTTGGCGTCGTGGGCCGTGTCCTCGGCGGCGGCGCTTCGCTCTTCCTCCGCCCTCTTCCTCTTCTTCCCGTCCGCCGCGTCTCCGTCGTGTCCTTTGGCTCTTTCCGTCCACGCCTGAAACAACAGGAGCGTGCGTGTTAAGTTAATGACAGCTGCAGTTGGACCGTTCATCTGTAACCTCCTCCGTGGCGATGACTAAGCGCCGGCGTGGAGGCTCAGGCGTGCGTCCTGAAATTGCATCCTGTCGTGTATAATCACCGTCGACAGGCTGCTGCCCGTCGGCGCTTCCCCCCTCCCGCTTTCATTTTCCCCTCATTTCTCTGCCGGCGCGGACAAAAGAACGCCCACCTGGACGTGACCGAGCGGCCGTGAGTCACAGAGGCCGCACGCACACCTGACCTCCCCCCCCCCGCCACGGCGGCTCAGGAGCACAAAATGCTGCACAGAAAAGAGGCTGAGTGTGAACTGGACAGAGCAAAGAAACCTGGAGTTTGGGGAAAATTCAGATTCTGTGGATTTTCTCCTCCAATTTCTTTCTAATTTCCTCTGTGAGATTAAAATCTATTCTGATTTCATGAAACATTTAATATTTAGGCTTGAAATAAGTCGACCTTCTCTGCAGCGAATGATGGACTCAGACAGACAGAAGCAGCTCCGGTAAAGACGGCTGTTCAGGTAAACTACAACGATGCTCCAACATCCAGAGAAAAGGGAGGAATCTCTGTATGACGGGGACAAGGCCAGCATGAGTTTCTCATCCTCACAGGAAACAATTCAGAACATTTCCAGGAACTTTTCAGGCAGGAACGGGACCAAATTAGAGGATGTGAGCAGGTGACCAGGTGGAGAGGCGGGTGGGGGCGGGGCTTAGACTCCCCCCTTATGATTCCAGACCCCCACCAAACTAACAGCTGCTTCCTAATAATAAATATTCCTCATCCATAGAATGAATCTACTTTATTGGGTTGACTGGATTTTATGAAAAGGTAAAGAAAATCTAGAAAGGAGTCTGCATCCAAGTGAATCTGTTTCCATCATCTTCCTCACCTGAACTCTGGTGTTTGACAGACAAAAGGAAAATGGAGAAAAGATCAAAGGAAACATCAGCGTCCAGATTAGAAAGAAGAAAAACACCCCAAGGATGAAGGAATGCAGGCGGGGGCCAAAATGAGCACTCATAGGGGCCAAATACGAGCACATGTACTGATGGAGGGGTAATACATGGAGCAACATTTGGTTAACGGAGGTTTCACTTCACTAGACTAGTCTGGTTAATCTAACTAGTCTGGTTACCTAGACTAGTCTGGTCAAATAGACTAGTCTTGTTAATCTAACTAGTCTGGTCAAATAGACTAGTCTGGTTACCTAGACTAGTCTGGTTAATTTGACTAGTCTGGTTACCTAGACTAGTCTGGTCAAATAGACTAGTCTTGTTAATCAAACTAGTCTGGTCTCACATCCAGTCAATGCTTCAGTCGTTGGTCTTTGTTCAGGTTTCTGTGACACTGAAGCCCAAAAACAGAAGAAAATGTCCTTTAGTTTCCATTGATGTTCATTCCTGAAGAACTCCTTCATGATTGGTGTCCGGCTTGGATTCAGATCAAGGAAACAGAGAAATGTGGACGTTTTTAGAAAGAGAAAACACCAACTGAACAACTACACACTAGATCTGATGGAGAATTCAACTCTACACGGATGTTCTACCTATGTTGAACAATAAAGCCAAAGAAATGATCTGCTGTTTGGCCCAGAGCGTCAGACTAGCCAGGACGCCTCTGAAGATGTAGAATGAGAAGTGAGCGAGGACTCTAGAAAGCCTGGAATGATGCCGTTCACCAGGAACTCCAAAGGCTGCAGCATCTTTCTGGGTGGTAACGGTGGCAGAGCCCTGGTCTAGATGTTAAATCATTTTCCTATGAATTGATAACAGTTTTTTGTTGTTGACGGCTAAAGGTCAGATCTATCGGTGGACGTTTCCTGCTTGTGTTTTATTTTTCTTTGAGTGGTGACAGGAGCACCATGCTGCTTTGTGTATTTGATCATGTCCATCAGCACATGATCCCACTTTCTGCTGCTAGGGTTGCCATGGCAACGCGCCGCACCACGTCACAAGTAGTCCACTTTTTGAAAAAGAAGCGATGCAATCTGAAAAAATGAGACCAAAGGCCTAAAAACTGGTTGAATGTTTATTTCTTTTGTAGTTGAGCGTGGCATAAGCGGGATGATGGTCACTAACCCTTACATATGTGGAAGTTTCTATTGTCTCTTACAAAAAGCGGACTAAGCGGTGCATCGTCATGGTAACGGCTACAGAGCCAGCACCACAGCGGAGGAAGGTCGTCTATGTGCTGATAGAGAAAGCATCATTGTGCACCTCCTATTAACGCCTCCTTGTGTCCAGAAGAAGGAGAAGCAAACAAAGTCTAAATAGTTCCTCCTTTCTGTTTTTTTAGATTCTTTCCCTTTTGCTGCATCCCAGTCTCCAAAATCCTCTGATACCCCAAACGGGTTACAGGAAGCTGAAATCACTCGTGACTTTTCTACCGTCTTGCTGTTGTGATAAACTCGTTTTGGGGTTTTTTGTGGAAATGTTAAAGATTTTAAAAAATCCACATGGCGGATTTAAAGTTTATAAAAGCAAACTTTTATAAAGACACTTTTTTTAGTTAACTTTGATCCCAATGTCACCAATTTCAATGCAAATACCTCAAAATGAGGCTTTTTACAGCAAATATTAGGTTTGATTCAAAGGAGATCGGCTTGATTGATTATTTACAGGTCTAACTTGATCACAGCGCTAGTTTGTATTGGTTCAGTTTAAAATAAAATCACTTTAAAGTCTTTATTCATATTCCAATCAGCCATAAAAATATGAAGCTAAAGCTCACTACATGGAGGGCTTTTACTTTGAAACTTCCAGCATAAACAACATCCTGCTGCTGCTCTAAAAAGAGAACAGTGATGCCACAGCCTCATGGAAAATGCATGTATTTTACGAGATCAATGCTCCCACTTTTAAAACGTGCATCACTGGGTTGCTAGGCAACAGGCGCCCCCCACCCTCCTCCACTCACTCCCACTTCCTGGTGTGTGTGTGGTCCACGGAAGCCCTGAGGGTCTTGATGTATGCAGGGTCAGGAGCCCGCAGACACTTCACACGCGTGTGGCTGCTTCCAGCTCATTTCTCATCCACTCGCCGTAAATGACCGGATGGTGCAGCAGCGGCCGACACGGCTTTGTTTGTTCAACCTCTGCTGTTTCATAGAGGGGGGGGGGCCATGCTGCCTTTTGATTTTACCAAATGTTTGCCCAATCCCTGAATTTGAAAATGACTGATCGCACAACTCCACCCACACGCTCACCACTGAGCTTTACACAGAAGGAAAGTGTGTTTGTAAGCTCCTCCCACTCATCCCACCTTTCCCACGTAGGTGTGGCGTTCCATGGCTGCCATTTACTGAACGAGCTCAAAAATACTTGAGCGAGTGTTTTCAGGAGCTGAGTGAGGAACCTCACAGCCACATGAGCACCATGACTGCGCGGCGCTCCTGTGAGCGGTGTTCAGGGGGCGTGTGACACCGCTGCACTTCCTGACCTTGTTCTTGGCCGTCCGTTAACGTTTTAACCCACGTTACATCTGCCGTCTGTTTTCTATTAAAGCCTCTAAAACACAAGTCCCGCCCCCCAGTCAGGATTGCAGCCATGCAAAACTGCATATGCAGAACTACCATAATATTATTGTCCCTACTATAAGACGCACTTAAGCCTTAAAAAACCTGGGTCTTATAATCTGGTGCGCCCTAAATATGCATCAATTCTGGTCGTGTTTACAGATGTCGAAGCGATTCTGAAGGGTACACACCTTTTTTTAAATGTCCGTCTGTTGGCAAACCCTCAAACAAACACCAAGATCAGGAGCGCTCGCCATCTCTAGAAAAGCCCAGTGGTTGGCCGTCAGCGCCTTCAAGTTCTGAAGGCCTACAAAAATATCTGAATCATCTGTTGATTATATTTTGTCCATGCATACTCAATAATCATTTATCCGTTCTCTTTGATTGTGTTTATGATGGTTCTGCTGCTTCCAGACTGACGTATTTTCACATTGGAGCATTTAACCAATCATATGTCAGCAGTCTGCTGTTGCTAGGCAGGATAAGGGTATTCACCATCAGCTCTGAAGGCCTCCTAATGCAAAATCAATGTCTGTCATTCATTTCCTTCAACCAATCAGATTGTGAGTTGGTGTCAGCAGGGCCTTAGGCAGCGCCGCAGAATTCAGAGCTTCTGATTTGAGAGATTGGAGAGATTGGAGAGAAGTTTCAGGAAGTCACATGCAGCCTTGTCCAGTTGGACACAGATTCACGGAGGACGTTTTGATCTGTCTCAGTTAAAAACAGACTAATGTATCCATAGAGGATCCAGCAGGAACATCTGCCACTGACCTCCTGGACTTCCTGAGTGAATCATGATGCAGCCGTTCAGATCTGTGTGTTTGGACTGACCGTCCCTGTGTCCACTGCGTCTGTCCAGCGGACATTTTGGACTCTAAAGCGGAGTCAACCTACAGAGACAACTAGACGGACTCTCAGCACTGATGATGGAATAGAAAAGGACTGAAGACCATCATCTACATGACAGGCTGATGGACTGTTTAGAGGAAAGAGGAGGATGGATTTGTCTTCAAATAATCTCATTTTTTGATGATGACATGATAAATAAAATAACTAATATTCCATATTTATGTGGTTGTTTCCCATGATTTGGGCTGGCTGTTGCTACATGATGTGATGTGTTTACCGTTTTGTTTATTTCGTTTATTTAGAGGCATAAAACGGTTCATGAGTAGGGGGGGGTACCGAGCCCCGGTATTGACCGAGCTCCGGGGCAACATTCTTCCAGACCGCGGTATCGTGAAGATCTGACCTCAACAGTTCTGCTATCGGTACTGGAGAAGTTACTTTTTTATGTGTGCCACAAGATATAAACGTTATCCGCCATATTTAACCCACCAAGTCAGTCAATTTTCTGTTAATTAATGATGATATTAATGTAGCTATTGGCACTGAAGAGGAGAGGTCTGTCTGTGTGCATGGGGGGCGGGGCTGTTGCTCAGAAAGCACACGGCGCGCGTAAAATTAATGATATCTGCGCTAGAGCGCCCCGACTATCATGTCAAGCTGCTGCTATGATGACCGTATTTTGCGCTCTCTGTGTAGAACAGACTGGAGGAAAAAACGAGTATCTGCTGCAGAGGATGTGATCAGGTGAACAGGTAGAGAGGCGGGGGAGGGGCTTTGGCTTCAGAGAGATGCAAACACGGCGTCAGATTCAGACGCAGCTTTCACTAGAGGGGGTGGAGCAGAGACTTTCTCTGGATGATCTCATGAACTCAAACATTTATTTGTTTTATTTTTACATCATGACAGCAAAATGTCAAAACATTGCTGTTTTTTTTCTTTAAATAACTTCTTTTTTCATGTATTTTACTTTTCAAGTTAGAAAAATGTATAAATTAAAATGTTTTGTTGCATAATGAGGAAATAAAACACTTTATGTTCTTAATTTTATTTAATTTAATTTTTTTTCGTCCTCAAAAAGTTTCAATGAGAGTATCGTTAAAATACCGGATCGATAATCAGTATCAATAAGAGTACTAGTACCGTTAAAACCTTATCGATACCCATCCCTATTCAGGAGGGATTCAGACGTAGCACCACTGAAGGCCCGGGTGTGTAACGGTCCGCCACCATTTTTTGTTCAGCCCGTGAACTTGATCCCGACTAAACAGGCTCCGTCTCCAAATTGATCAGTTAGTAAAGCAGTAACGGTGTTTGATTCCACAGGAAACAGAAAATGTTCACATGAGAACTGGACTGAGGGAGGAAACCGCTTTACTTCTGGCTCCAACCAATAGAACTGCTGCTCTTTTTGGTCAGACAGACGTCGGCGTGTTGGGACCAGTCAGCAGTACTGGATCCGAGTCGGCCCGAGTCATCGCTGCTTGTGAAAGGCGGAGCCTTACCAGCCGCTCTTCTGCGGACAGCGTCCTGAAGCGGCCCATGGCCTCCCTGATGACCTCCGTCTCGTCCAGGTCCGGACCGTCTGCAGTGATGCTCTTCCTGTTCTCCTCCAGCCACAGCTGAAAGCCCGTCTTTGGCCTGAAGTCACACCAACAGGAGCAAAGGTAGGCCTTTGATTCGGTCCAACAGTCCAGTTGGGGTTTTTCTTTACCTTTGGTTCTCTGAGGCGGGAGGCGGAGCTTCAGCTTGTTTTGGCAGATCCGCGGGCGGCTCTTTGTCCTCCTCGGCCTTCTTGGTCTTGGAGGTGGCCATCTGCAGCAGGGTGGACTGAGTCTGCAGGAGAAAAGGAAAACCGCGGGT
>JAUDJI010001088.1:0-11618 GCA_037389245.1 Oryzias sinensis | reverse complement strand
TTGAAGGAATGTGAGTGACCCACCTGGAGGAGAAACCATTTCATTGGCGGTCTGGGGGGGATGAACAGACAGCCGTCAATTTTCTAAACCTGTTTTGATCCCTGACGGGGTCACGGGGCTGCCAGAGCCTTACCCGCCCCTAAACAGGTCATTCTTTTGGAAGAACTTTTGGAGAACTGTAAGAAGCTAAATGCTCTTCTTTCTGGTTAAAACAATAAATTGTTTGATTTTTACCCTCTGGTTTATAAGCAAAAGTTTCAGTCAGGCAAACTCATGCGGTAGAATATATTTATTTTCATATACTTTGGCATTCACAATCTTTTCGTTTGGCATCAGGCTCCGCACAATTCCATGACTATATATTTTTTTTTTCCATAAAACATTTGGGTAATAACCCCCAAAAACAAATATCATAAAGAAGAAAGAATGCAAATGTATAATCAGTGTGTAATAAGATGAGGTTTGTTTTCGGTGGCATTCCATTTTTCATTTCATTTCATTCCATTTCCAAGTAAGACTGCTATGTGTGACCCAGCACCTTTTGACAGTTGGGCCGCCCCGTTTGAGTACAGCGCCACGAAGGGGACACACTATCTAGTGGATCTGCTATGTGTGACCCAGCACCTTTGACCGTTGGGCCACTCCCACTCGTGGAACCACAAGGGGAACATACTATCTGAAAGAGAGAGGGAAAGAAATAAAAGGGGAGCCACCATAAGAATCACTCATACCTGATTTTTAGAACATAAGCCCACATCCGCAAATGCTGCAAGGAACTATAATTTGAACCGTCAAGAACAACCCGTATGAAGACACTACTTAACATCCAATCCAAAGCTTCCAAAGGCATGCTATGACATGCTTAAGTAACATCCATTATTCGTAGCTTCCATCAAATACTAAGAACGAGCTTAAACGGCTATAAACGTTCTTCCATTTGGCATACTATTTAAACGAGCTTAAGAAACATTCATTAATTCGAAGTTTCCAACGACAGGACTACGAAAGATCTTAACGGCCATAATGTTTCTCCATTTGGCATACCAATGATACGAGCTCAGAAACATCCATTTATTTGAAGTTTCCATCTAAGTACTAAGAACAAGTTCAACGGCCATATTTTTGATGCTTCATTGGGCATACTAATAAATGAAATGAATGAATGAAACCAAATTTGAGCTTCATCGCATACTGTAATACAACTCAGAACATCCTAGATTTTGAGGCTTCCACCTGGCAAATAATTTTCTTTTAACATCTATAATCCAGGAATTTACATTCATTCTGCTGCTAACATATTAATTGATTTAAGCCAGAAGTGGAACGCAGAGGAGGTCCACCGCCCCATCACTTTCAGTGCAGCAATAGATACGTCGAGCAGTCTTTGTTGCAGCACCAGATCAAAGAATGCAGGGGTGACATCATTCGCCAGAAACAGAGATCCTGACCAGGGAGTAGGGGTTCCCAGGCTCAGGAAGCGATGCATAGATAAAAGACAAAACCAGTATTAGTCTCAGCAAAGAATATATTGTAGTGACTGCAAGGAAGCTCCTTAGGCGGCCGGTTGTCAAACAGCTCTTTATTGATATTTCTGTATCTCAGAACGGTTACAGCATGACCAACAGGCACAGCCAGCTTCTACTAACTTCTGCGATGAAGCACACAGACACACACCCACAGGTAGACCCCGCCCCCTCTCTCCCATCAGTCACCAGCCCACCGCTGACTGACACACACTGTGGTCTAGCAACTGACAGAAAGAGGGGGGCGCCAGCCACCTGCAGCTCGGTCTAAACCCTGGGCTGTTACACTATATATAACCCAGAAACTGATTAATTTTTTAAAATGCTTGAGATAAATGAAGTAACAATGAAGAACAAATCTGAGAAAGTTAAATTTAGTAGATAGTTAAGGAAAAGTCCCATTGTGGATTCATCGCACCATAGAAACCACCAGAATCACAAATTCCAACAGTGAATTGATAGTGAAATATAGAACCTGCACAATATCTCAACACCGATTTCATATCCACCGATGATAAGAGAAGTAACCTTGGACAGTTCCAGAGGGACGCACTGTCAAGTGTATTTGTAAACTGCGTGCTCCCACACTTGCAAAGGGACAGGACTGGACCAAGGATTTCACTCTTTCCAAGTCTTTTATTAGCAACAGTAGTTGGCAGTAGGTGGTAGTAGTTGGAAGTAGTTGAAAATAGTTGAAAATAGGAAGTAGGTGAAAAACCTTTAAAAAATCAAAACAAAACCTTTATAAAATCAATAAACAGTTCAGCATATTTAAATCAAACACAAGGTAAACCAGGTAAATAAATTAAGATGAAATCTAAACCAACAATTTGTAACCAAGAAAATTAAACCAACAACTCAGTTTAAATTGTAGGAAACTTAAATACAATTTATCTCAACTTAAGTAGATTATTTTACCAATAATTATCTTTTTCCAGGTTAACAAATATGTATAATTTCAAAACAAACATTTGTAGGACATTTTACAACATTTTATTATTTTTTCTTTTAATCCAATACAACAATGTGACATAATAAAGTCCAGCATTGAGCTTACCAGTAGCCCTTTATAGTCCAAGGCCCACTCACGCAATGGTTTGAGTTTAGCATCCAAGTTCCTGGAAACCGCCGTCATCCAGCTCAGTTCTTACACACTGCGCGGTGAAATGCTGTTTTAAGCGTTCCCAGCTTCCGCGCTGATTGCCTTCATTCAGTTCAGCTGGTAACGGCGCGCGTGCATTGTCCTCCGTGCCGAGCGCACGCAGGCTGCTGAGCGCTCATGTGTGAGGTGCTGCGCGTTCATGTGAGGCGCTGCGCACTCCAGGTCACAGCGAGGCAACCACCTCCGCTGATCAGCGTGACACGCACCTTCAGAATGTCATCGAGAAACAGGCGATGGGGCGATGGGAAGGGTAACCGAGGACCAAGGAGATTGTAGATGAGGAAGTTCAAAATCCCACGTGGCAATGGACTGCAGCCCGGCTGAATTTGATTCTTGTATTTGATATTAGTGGTTCTCAAATAGGTGGACAACAAAGCACAGACTACTGAAATTTTAGCCAAGGGCGTCTGGAGGTACTATCAAAACGTAGGTTTTGATAGTAATTTAGCTAGACTGAACCTTAATCATTTAGAGGCGGAGCATAATAAGCCTCTAAATGTAGATGCATCTAGCCGAGTGTCACCCGTTTGAGCAGGGCAGATAGAAGACTGGCTTGTGGACACAAGATTTAACTCTTGAACTAAGCTTGAGAACGTAAGTGATAAAGTTTCTACGGTCAGGGTTAAAATTGTTCATGGTGTTATTTAAACACCAACCAAGACAACCGATGACACATAATACTATTATCTCACTCTTTAAAGAGCCTTAATATAATCTCCATGGCTGAATTCTGTCATAACCACACAATTCCTTAAAAACCATTAGAGCTGTGGATTCTGGCGGCCGGACAAACACAAACCACTCTTCATAAGTCTTACCACAGAGGAACAAGGGAGGGAGACTGAAGACACTACAGTCATCATTATAACAAAACCCCTCCAAGCATTGAGAAGGAAAGGCCAAAAACGCAAGACATGAATATCCAGAACAGGAACACGGGGCCCAGAATTGAACTACCCGGAACAAGAACACAAGATGAATGGATGACCGTGGGACCAAAGCCACAGCAAATTTCAGGTGGCCCAATCATTGACAAATCATTGTCATCAACCAAAGAATGAATAAAGTACACGCTGCACAAAAGCGAAAGATGACATAATGGGAGAGTCTTGCATCAATGAACCATCCAGATCCATAGAAGAGAATAAATCCGGACGGGTGGAGGACCATAAATTATAGACAATCTTGGAAACCCAGATTGAAAATGAATTTTAGCCACAGAGATGCAAAGACCAGGCATGCAGAAGAACATTGACAATCGAGAAATCATCAATAACACTACAAACGTAGGGGAGCCCATAGCCTACACAAAGTCCAGTACAGGGCTTCTGATAATACAGTCGATATTATGAGGACTGCCATGACAGCTGAAAGGTAAACCGATAAACACATCGAGCGCCAACTGAATGCCAAGAGACGCCACTGGGAGGCATAGAGGCAGGACAGTGAGATCATCAGTGATAACAGTCATCTCCAGCCACACATCGCGTTCGGAGTAAAACGTGGAGATGGCATGGACAGGCGAAGTAAAAAAATAATAATCCGGAAGGCGTACGAGGAATCCGGCCACTGACGCCCAGAAAGATGAACTACGGGGCGCCAAAAGGTCCAAAACAAGTTCCATCAACATGAACACTTCCGAAAGGCCACCCTCAGGGGTGGATTAGAAAACGAACCAGACCTTGAGCAGACGGAGGCTACGAACAAGGATCGCCAAGTGAATTAAAAGGAGCCACAGACGTTGCATAAAAGAGACAAATCATAAGTAAAAAGTCCACAGAGGAGAGAGGGGTCCAACAAAGATAAAACCAAACGCTGATTAAACCACCAAATGTACAACAGCAACTACGGAAAAACAAAAGAGAGCCACCATAAAAATAAAGCCAGCTGTAGCACCTATGCTATTAGGCGGAGGTAGTCAAGCTACTGGACCAGATATAGGTTCGCACGGAGTGGTGTGTATTGAATAAAAGAGCCAAGAGTCAATATAAAGGTAGAATGGAAAAGAAAAAGCCGGCAGTTTACTGAACAATTGACAAACAAAAATAAACATACAAATATGGTTCTTAAGTAATGTTAAGAAACCTCTTAAACACCCTTTATGTTGTTTTTTTCTTTACTTTTTCTGTTAAAGTTCAAATAAAAGGTTTTGTTCAAGTTAATTTCAGTTTCAATCTATTTTACTCAAAGATGACCGGTCATTTAGTTTAAAGGGATTTTAGTTACAGAACTAAATTTATTTAACTTAAATTTAGTTTTAAGCTTTCTTTTGAGTTCACTGTATTTACCCTTTTTACCTTTTTTTAAATCAGTTTTGTCACTTTAAACTTACACCAAAAGTATCCTTTAAAGTTACAAAATTTCGGATATCAAACAAAAATCAATATTCATTCAATATGCAAAGCAAACAAAGAACTGTTTTTCTAAATGTCCAATTGCTTAGCAAAACCCTTTAAAGTTTGTTAGCAGATGTATCCAGTTTTTGGTAGTGCTCCTTTAAAGTGTATTGGATCCACAGTTAGTGTTCAATCTCCTACCGTGACCTTGGCAGAGATTTTGTAGTAGTGAGGAAAAGTAAAGGACCACGTGATGCTCTACAGGCAGTCCGGATTATCGTGCTCCTTGGGTAGGCTCGCCATCCATGGATCAGGAGAAGTCCAGAACAATCCGGTCCGGAACCGTCTCTCAATTACTCTCGGGGGGAATCAAAAACCTGGCCTGCAGGACAGGCCATAAAAATAATTTTAGTCCATATGCAAAATAAAACCACTCCAAAATGAAAGCGGAGCCGCACTAGAAGGCTACGTGAATCTTTAGAAACTTAAAATGGCGGCTGCTCTTTTTTCTTTTTCATACATCCAACTCTACTTGCAAAATTAGCTTCTTTTCACACAAAATATACCCAAAATACATCAAATAAAATACATTCATGTTTCGAAGTGTCAAATAAAATTATAAATAACTCAAAAGTACTGTTTTGTCGTCTTTTCACAACTTAAATTGGTCTCAACTGGGCTAGCCTCATCACGGCAAAACCCACGCCACAAAAGTAAGCAAAATACAAAACAAAACTCACCAAAACTCGTCTCGTAATGTCATAAAATCTTATTTGGCTCACACCCCTCTTCCGGTCTGGCTAGACAACAGGTTTGCACCGTTATTTTAGTTTTTCACCGTAGTTTTTCAGCTAATGGCTGCTCTGCTGCGCGTGCTTGCTGTCTCTGCCCTAAACAGGCCTATCTCTCCGCTACGCGCCGCACAGGTTGGGGAGGACTCTTGAAAAAACTTTAAACTTTATCGACAACAAAAACAATTTCTCTTTTTAAACAGAAATAGTAATAAAACCTATAAATTATTATAAATTATTAATGTGAATACTATTTATATTTTTATCCTCACAACTTTTAGCTGTTTTTATCATGTTTATTAATATTTATTGACCTTTTTATATAATTGTAAAATCCTCTATTATTACTGAGTGTATTTGTAACGGGGGTTACACAGCGTTGAATAAAGACAGTCAAGATTCACATTCAGCTCCTAATTAACACAAAGCAACAGATAAAACGCTGAAAGCCACAACTAATTCAGCCAGCATGAGAAACCAGGTCCAGACGAGGACCACCAGCCTTGAGCCACAGGAAAGACCCCACAACCCCTGAAACATAACCGGACCCAAAGCCACACAGCATGAAAACGAACCAGGCAGACCACGGAGTCAAAGAACATAGAACTACAATTCCCATGGTCCTTAGGGGCGTGACGTCACTGATGACCGGGTCAATCAGGAAGCAGAAACAGCCTTAGAAAACACAACAGAAAAACATGGGAAAAACCGCATGGCCACTCACCGCACTGATTCAGGCCGCCACGGCAGATGAGAAGGCCTGGACAGCTCCTGATCTAGCGCCACTGACAACCCGAAACACTGCAAAACGCTCATCCCCGCAAGCGCCCGCCTGCTGGATTGCCGCAGAAGGAGAGGCAGACGCGGCGAAACGAAAGCCCCCACATTAGGAAAAAGTGGGATCACCATCCAAAAGAACGGGGGAATACACCAAGATGCCGAACAGAAGGAGACCAGTGGGCATGGAGTACCGGCGACAAATGCAGCGCTTGCGGTAAGGAAGAGAATGAATGGCTGCACACCGGGACTTAAATAGGACGCTGAGAAGGTGAGGTAATTCACCAACCGCCCTAGGGGAGTAACCGAAGTAAAATACTGCAGTCTACCTGCCTGAAAGGCGAATGAGTTCACTTATTTCTTACTGAATTTTGGAGTTTCAGTTGAAGTCTTTGTAAAACTACCAACTTTATTAGTTTGTATAGCACCTTTCATTTGGTGCTATACCAAATGAATAGGTATTGTCATTGGGCTGGACCCCAGCCAGCCCAATGACAACGAGCCCAACGAGCACCGCAGCAACAGCACCCCCTGCAGGTAAAGCCGGTAGTGCCTGTAGGAAAGAAATCTTCGCTTTTCAGTTCTTTCCTTACATGCGTGTTCAGTAGTCGAGAGTGGTAAAGTAAACAAGGATTCAACCGGATTAAAAATACACGAAGTTTATTTCCCTGACAATAGTTCTAGAGCACAGATTAAACATTAATGCAGATATATCTGGATTCTCAAGTAAAGATCTACTGACGCACAATTTACATGCGAATTACTCGTAGATTTTCCTAAGAACAATGGAAAAGTTTGAAAACAGTCTTTTTAAGATGTGTTTGAATATCCGCCTTCCGGAAAGATCATGGCCGCTGATCCTCCGCTCCTGGTCGCTCTGATTCGTCAGCCGATATCCCTCGTGCTTCGGCCAATAGCTGAAGGTTGCCAACTCCGGATCCGCTCCGCCTTTCCAGGGGTGGGGGCATTTCACCGGCGCACACAATCCATGATCAAAAGGAGTCCTCATCTGGTCCAAAATAAATCATACCAGCCAAACGAATACTCCATCACCGGCACGAGATCAGAGGTCAGCTTCATCCTCCACATGAGAACACGAATCTGAACACTTTCCCAAGGATAAGGTGTTCAACCCAGATAGTAGAAATGTAGTCCATGACATATTTATTACCTCTCTGGAAACTCCTAGATTTGCACAAAGAAGTCCTAGTTGCTGCTGCAACTACAAAGCACAAGTGAAGGTCACTGGAGAATAAGTCCCGATGAGTTCAAAATGAGTTCACTTTACACTAAAGACAAAAATGCAATATAATAAAGAACAAGATCTTAAAACATAATTTTCTACATGCCCCAGAATAATGGATCCCCAAGAGGAAACACTGGATCATGACACATCAAAATAAAAATTGATAGTTCAGAAAGTTTGTTTAGAGACCCTAAAATTGCTGTTTCAGACAACTTCAGTTGCAAGCCACTCAAAGACACTTGGAGACTTCAAGACACTAAAAGATACTTTGAGAGACTTTGAAACACATCTTTTATCAAAACACTGTGGTTTCAAATCTGTTTCCAACTTTCTTTTCTACCGATTTACCCAAAGAACCATGAACAAATCAGGAAAATCAACCAAAATCGTTGCTTCTGAAACCAAACCTTCGGAGGTTCAGAAGGATTTGTCTGCCCTAAAAGAGAATAGGACCTTTTACTGGAGAAACTCTTCATCAGAAACAAGCAATTATCTGAGGAGAGCTGTGTTTTGCACTGGGAGCTGCTGCAAGACATGGAAGTGGCCTTGGAGGAAGAGAGCCGACTCAGAAAGACGTGTGAAAAAGAACTGCAGAGATGTAAGCAGTTGGTCCAGCCAAAGGCTAAAAAAGTCCAGCAGGACCTGGAGGAACAGGCCAACCTGGAACATCAACTCAACACAAAACTGCAGCTGAAGATCAAACTGGCAGAAAACTGGAGTCTCAGGCGGGGGAGCTTTCTGAAGTCACAACAACGCTGCAAACATTCGTCCCGCCTGTGGAGTCTGCAGACGTCACGGAAGAGGCATCAGTGGACACAGTTTCAGAACCACAGCTGGGTTCTGGACAACAAGCGGTTCCAGAGCCTTCCAAAAACCACAAGAAGTGGAAGAACAAGAAAGCCAAGGCACTCCCTGCCCCAGAGGAACCAGAAAGCTGTGAACCGGTCAGTCCACCTCTGGATGGCCAGGTTGACATGAATCTGGATCAAACTAAAACGGAGAAAACTGACTCAGGAGAGATAGAGACCTTTCCTGAAGAGACTGAAGCCAAAGCTTCACTACCAGATTCTTTGGAGAATGTGTTTGAGGAGACATCAGCCCAAACTGAAGAGTCAGAGCCAGAGCGGGCCTCAGAACAACAACCCACTGCAGATCCTCCCAAAAGACGCAAGAGACCTGTGGAGATGGACACCACAGAATCTCCTCCTTCTGAACAACTGAGGATCTGCAAACCAGTCCCCATAAGGACACGTCTGGCCAAACACAGAGCGGAAGTCAACGCAAGACTTAGTCAGAGGAGATCAGACAAAACTGGCTTAGGACTTCCACGGACCTTCACTGACAGTGAGCCTGAAACTGAAGCTTCACTTCCAAATCCAGTCAGCATAACCACACCTCCTACCGACCCAGAGAGTGAGCCAGAATTAGATGTTTCTCCTTTACAAACATTGGAGAACATCTCTGAGGAGGTTCCAGCCCAAATGAACACTGAACCATCCAACAATGAAAGGCAGGAAGTGGAAAGTTGGGACATTTCTGATGAAGCAGTCGTGTCCCAACTTCTGGGAGAAGAAACCAACTGCTCCAGCCAATCAGAGCCCCCCAAAAACCCAAAGGTCTCCCTCTGGAGAAGGTTCAAAAAGGCTCTGACACCAGCAAGATGGAGGAAGTACAAAAGTGAGACTCCTGTGGTCGTCCCGGATCAAAACTCTCCAGAGATTTCAGAGGCAGCTGAAGATCTGCTTCAGAGTCCATCTGTGGACGATCAAGACAGAGACTCAGCGATCGCCTCTCAGTCTGCTGAGTCTGGATTGGCTGAAGAGAAAATGTCTGAAGACGAAGACGAGGAAACATCAGATGACGAAGAAGAAACATCAGATGATGAAGAAGAGGAAACATCAGATGATGAAGATGAGGAAACATCAGATGATTAAGACGAGGAAGCATTAAAATGATGAAGACGAAGAGGAAACATCAGCTGATGAAGATGTCAAGTGTTCTGATCAATCTGAAGACACAAGTGGACAGAAGATTTCCTTGTGGAGAAGATTTAAAAAGGTGCTCACGCCAGCGAGCAAATGCCAGTTTAAAAGAAGATTAAAGAACTAAGACTTGAACTAAACCAAAGTCGGGTTTCCTCCTGGTGCTCAGGTTCACCCTTAAAAAAATTTGAAATATATATAAAAATATTTTTTTACATTTATAATTAATTGTTTAAAATGTTTTTGAAATTGTCATTATTATTTTTTATTAAATAACATTTACATTTTTTTAAATGTTGAATCTGTTTAGGTTTTTTCCTGGTGCTCAGTTTCATCCCTTAAAAAAATCCTTTGAAGATAAAACGGACGATTTTAGATCGATCCCAAAGTGGAAAGATAGAAAAAAAGTAATGAAAGAGGATGGAATAAATGAATGCATGGATGAATGAATAAAAGGGCGACTGTGGAGCAGCGGAAGGGCGGTCGACCTCTGATTGGAATATTGCAGGTTCGATTCCCATATGTCGAAGTGTCCTTGGGCAAGACACTGAAGACACCTCGCCTCTGGTGGACGGTTGAGGCCAGTGTTCAGCAGCGCAATCAGAGTGTGAATGAGTGAATGGGTCAGAGACTTTAATGCGCTTTATCAGTTTACACCATTTAAGCTTTGAAAAATGAATGAATGAGAGAATGAATGAGTAATGCAACCACAAGGGGGCAATACCCAGTGGTCTCTTGTGCCGGTCCCAAGTCTGGATGAATGCAGAGGGTTGTGTGAGAGCAAAAACCAAAGAAACATGTGAATCACAAACACAGATGACTTCATGTATGTCTCACAAACTTCTCTTTATATACGTGTCATCAAGATTCTGTTACACACACACATTTTGCAAGGAAGGTGTGACCTAGGACCATCTGTCCCCTGCCCCTTCCCTGGTTGGGGGTGCGGGCCCCTTGGCGACGGCGGCCGTGTCCCCTGGGTGCCGGCTTCCTGGGCCCGGCGGTGCTCTCTCCGCGCGGTGGGGGGTTCACATTACACCTGAGCTGGGGGTGTTCGTGTCCCTTGGGGGTGGGTCCTGGTCCTTGCCCCTGAGCGCTGGGCCCCGCCAAACTTCCAACAGTGGCCGAGCCTGGTCGGGCCATATTTACAACACCCCTTGTGGGCCCCCTTTTTTTCCCCGGGGTTCCCCCCTCCTGGGCGGGGGCGGCTGCCCCTGCCTTGCTCCTCCCTGGACCAACCGTGGGCCGGGTGGGTGGCTGCCTGGAGCGCGGAGCGGTTCTCCCTTTGGGGGTCCTGGATGGGGCGGGGGGATGCCCGGAACTCCTGGGTGGTGGTGGGGTGCTCGTCTGGGGCTGTGGGCGTCCTTCTCCGGTGGGGCCCTGCGTTGGGCTCTCCCGGCGCGGCGGGGGGCTGCTTTCCTGGTTGGGCTGGGGCGGCGCTCTCTTTCCCTCCGCGCCTCCCTGCTCTCTGGCTCTGGGGGCCTCGCGGCGGTCCTACTGGCCCTGGCCTGGGTGGCGGTCTTTGTCGCCCGGGGGGCGGTTGTTCCCTGCCGTTCCCGTGTGGCGTTGGGGGGATTCCGGCTGCCGCTGCTGCTGCGGCGGGGGTCTGGGTGTGGCTGGGCGCTCCTCCTCCTTCTTTTCACATTCCACCATCCATTTTAGAAGAACATAAACACTCACCTGAGCACAGGTGTTAGCTCACCTTTGCACTAATAGTTTGCATGATTGAATGAATGAAATATTTCACACTAGTTGGTTTAAAGGCATAGGTATGCGTTTGTGAACACTATCTGTTTTGTGT
>JAUDJI010001087.1:0-11621 GCA_037389245.1 Oryzias sinensis | reverse complement strand
CTAACGCTGTTCCCATGGATGCCTGCTTCAACCGAGTCCATTGGAAAGACTGGGAGGCTGAAGTGATAGCAATTTTGAGGCAACAAGATCGAACAGGTACTGCTTACCTGGTGACAGGGGCTGTACCATCTCCCAATTTACTTGAGAAAATACCAAAGCAGGGAATTTTTGATGAAGATGGTGACCGAGACTTCAACAGAGTAACAGTACCCACACATATTTGGACAGCAGTGTGTTACATCCATCCAACGGATGAGGAGGAGTCATTCTCTTTTGGCTACATAGGGTTAAATAAACCACATGGCAGCATTCATGTCAAGAAAATAGCTGATCTGACAAACCATTTGTCTACCCTTTACAACAGCAACAACTTGAAGATTTTTGAAGATGACTGCACCTTTTCAAACCAAAAGCGGAAATCTGAGACAGTGATAAAGGAACTTGGTAAGAGAATTCAGCTGCCAATGGGCAACCGCCTCACCATGACTCCAGGTGTAACGAACACTTTGCATGCCGCTATGAGTCTCTCTGATGATGAGACTGTAACATACCCTGCGAAAAGAGGAAGGATAACTGATCTCAAAGTAGATTTTATTTACAGCAACGTACAAACATGGCTAAGGGGGATGGAGGAAATGAAACTAACATTTGGACGGGCCTGCGTGCTTTCTACACCCTTTGCTGGACATGTGAGGGATGGGGTGCGGCGCAAAAGGCAAACCTCTCAGGAACTCGTCTGTAGAATTGCACCTGAGGTTTTAGATGGTTGTGCCACCTCCTGCCTGTTCAATGAAGAAGCTAAAGACTACTATTGTTCCACTGGGACCATGACAGCAAGATGTTCTCCAACATACTCAGATATAGCAGTAAACGGAGAGAGGTGTAGGAGCGACCACACTTGTGGCCATCATGGCTCGTATGACTATTACTGGTGCAACACAGAGAGCAGCTGGCAATACTGCAGCCCCCCACTGCCACTAGGGAAAACAGACAAAGGAATATTTTGCGGTTCTAAGCGCAACTGCGCTAAATATGGGTATTCTTACTACTGGTGTGACCTTGATGATGGTAGTTGGCAATACTGTACCAGATAGTTTCTCTGGTTTGGTATCAATAAGAGAAATGAATTTTAGTTGCCATGGATATATTCTGTATTTGTGTTATTGTTTTTACAGTGCATAAAGATTATCCACAATTACTTTATAGCTCAGTCTTTGGCTTCATGTTTGTAACTTCGTTTACGTAAAGTAAATGGATGCCTGAAGGAAATACCTTTCATGATATTAGACTCAGAAATTTTCCACCCATCCATTTTCTTGACCTGCTGTATCCCTGTCAGAGTTTTGGGGGGTCAGAGCCTGTCCCGGCTATTGTTGGGCAAAGGTTGACAGGTGGCCAGCCTGTTGTACATGGGGTAAGATAACTGTCAAAAAGAATGATATTGTAGCGACCTGGAGGTTAGCCCCGCCTTCAGCCCCTAAGGCTCATGGGAAGTGGTGAGCTTTAGGGTGAAACCTTGAGTCAGAGGGTTGTGCATGGGAGTTTTCTCCCAAGTTAATCCAACAACTTGTTTTTTAGATCCCATCTCTACATCACTTTTTAAATCATTTTACGGGTCTTTTGAGAGTGAGATTTTAAATATCATGAACTCCTCTCTACAGACGGGTATTTTTCCTGCTGCCTTTAAAACGGCAGTGGTGAAACCGTTACTCAAGAAAACTAAGTTAGACCCTTCAGTTTTTAATAACTACAGGCCTGTGTCCAACTTGCCATTTTTAAGTAAGGGTTTAGAAAAAACTTGTTTTTATTCAGCTGAATGAGTTTCTCTCTCAAAACAACATTTTTGAGATAAACCAGTCTGTCTTTAGAACGAACCACAGTACAGAGACAGCCTTGTTTAAAATCGTTGATGGTGTCAGATGTGCCTTGGATTCAGGTCAGATCTCAGTACTAGTTCTACTAGATCTAAGTGTAGCTTTTGATACTGTTGATCACCTGATCCTTGTAAACAGACTTAAGTGTCTTGGCCTTTCAGGGACTGTTCTCAAGTGGTTTGAATCGTATCTCATGGAGAGATACTTTATGGTAAGCATGGACACACACTTTTCTGGGGTCCATGAAATTAATTGTGGTGTGCCTCAAGGTTCCATCCTTGGCCCCTTGCTTTTTAACATTTACATGCTTCCTCTGGGGAATGTCATCAGAAGCCACAACATCAGTTTTCATAGCTATGCTGATGATACCCAGCTGTACATAGCTTAGAATCATCTTACTACCTTTGAAACATGTTTTTGGACTACGGGAGGTAGTTGGAGTGCCCACTCATGCACAGAAAGAACCCAGCTGGGATTTGAACCAGGGCCTTTTTGCTGCAAGCTGAGAGCGCTGAACACTTATTATAAAACCTGTGCAAAAGTCATGTAAAAAATAAATCTTGAATGCAGACCATGTTTGTGGAGTTCTTTGATAAGTATTTTTCTCTCAATGTTTTCAAATTGTCAGCTGCTTTAAGAGCAGAATTTTGGTATACTGTGATCCCTTGCTATATCACGGTTTACTTTTCACGGTTTCGCTACTTCACAGATTTGGATTGTGCATTGTGTTCTGCATTCTGATTGGCTAAAAAGTCACTCAGCGAGTAGCTCAAGAATGGGACCCTTTGATGAGCCGTTCATTACAGTTCTCCAACATAATCGATGGTGGCATGTCGGTGTATAAGGATCTTTAGCAAAGAAGAAAAAAGAGCGACAACAACTGCCTATCACTATGTTCCTCTCCCGAACAAACACACCTGCAGCTGCACCGCGGGCTTCAGAAGGAAAAAACGCTGCAGAGGATGCAGCGGCTCAGTATGAAGAGCAGTGAAAAAGAAGACCGGAGTCACTCTGTCCCACTGTACTTTTTTTATTTTTTTCATAATCATTTAAAATTTTCCTCCGTTTAATCCACTCGGGTCGCGGTGGGCGGGGCTAATCTCCACAATTTAAAGCCTTCTGTTCTTATCGATGATTGAAATTACAGAAGTTATTTGTTGAAAAAACGTTTCTAAAGTACTTTTATTTGTTAAAAAACAGTTGATTTAGCCTGTTAAATGGTTTGTTCTTTCTTTTCAATGTATAATGGTGAATTTCATTGTATAATAATTGTAAAAAAAATAAAGGTTCCTACTTCACGGGTTTTGCTTATCACGGGTTCTATTTGGAACGTAACCCCCGCGATAATCAAGGGATCACTGTATTGAGTTATTTTGAGATCTTAATGCAAGATCTCTTTAACTAATGGTCTTGTTGTCACGATTGCAGCTGCCTGCTGCATTCCCCCCCCCTCCCTCTGTGTTCTCACCAGGCTTCTCAGCTGTTCCCTATTTTCACTTAGTGTGTTTGGTTATTTAAGCTTCTGTCTTTGTGGTTCTGTTGTCGCAGTGTCCTGTTTAGTCCTGTCTGTTCTCGCTTGGTTTGGAGTATTTTGGTGATTAAACCTTTTGAGTTCCCAAACTCCTTGGATTCGAGTCCTTCCTGCTCCTGGGTCCTTTCTGGTTATGAACCGTAACATTACACTGTGACCATGACAGACCCAGCGGGAGGTTCACATTCCAGAGTCTTACCTGGTTCTTCTGCTGAAGGTGGCCCTACAGTAGCCGTGCTGTCTGACCTGACTCATGAGATGCGCAGCTGCATGTCTGGTATGCAGCAGTTCCATGACCGCCTCACCAGATTGGAGCAGGTTTCTCCGTCTCCGCTTCGAATGATCCAACTGGGCCATCCTGAGTCGTTTGCGGGAACTGCTGAAGACTGCCAGGCGTTCCTTACTTCCTGCCGGCTCCATTTTGACTTTAATCCGAGCGATTTTTCCTCTGAGCAGAGCAAGGTGGCGTTTGCTTTGAGCTTCCTGACGGGCCGAGCTAAGCGATGGGGGTTGGCGGAGTGGGCTCGCGGAGCTGAACTGTGCCGCTCCTTCCGGACGTTTTCCTCCCAACTCCTCAGGGTGTTTAATCCTAGCACACCCCACCGAGTAGCCGCTTCAGAGCTTCTCCGTCTCCAGCAAGGAGTTCGCAGTGTCTCGGATTACGCGGTGGATTTCTGGATCCTGGCTGCAAGCACCCGCTGGTCGAAGGAGGAGCTGGTGGATGTTTTTCTTCAGGGTCTCTGTAGCGCACTCAAAGACGAGCTGGCGGCGAGGGAGATTCCGGAGGACTTAGAGGAGCTGATCGACCTGGCGGTGCGCATCGATCGGAGGATGAGGGAGCGGGGTCCTCGGCTGCAAAGCAGCACTTCCTGTTCGCCGCTTCCTGTGGAGTTCCCACCGCTGCGATCCAGCCATCTGACTCCACAACAGGTTTCCACTCCTCCCCCAGAGACCATGCACCTGAGGCCAGGTCGTCTAACTCCTGCGGAACGTCGGCGCCACTTGAGAGGGGGACTGTGTTTGTACTGTGGACAGTCTGGTCACTTCATCCACAACTGTCCAGGAAAGCCCCAGGGTTGACCCGCTAGGAGGGACCTGGTGACCCGCGTTTCTTCTTTTTCTCCCCCCACCCGACCTCCTACCAGGAGCTTGGTGGCTTTTGAAGGAGCTCAGGAGGAGCTTGAAACACTGATTGACTCTGGTTCAGATGGAGATCTGATCTCACAGGAGGTGGTAAGCAGACTTAGGATTCCTGTTGAAGCTCTGTCTCCTGCCCTTCTCATCCATGCCATAAACGGGTCCATTATTCACACTGTTACAGCACGTACTGTGAATGTTAAGGTGACTGTGTCTGGAAACTACTCTGAACTCATGAGGTTTTATGTGGTGAACTCTCTGAAACCTCAAGTAATATTGGGTTTTCCCTGGTTGTGTAGACACACACCTCATATTGACTGGACTTCAGGACGTGTGTTGTCCTGGAGTTCTTACTGTCTGCTAAATTGTTTAAGTGCTGCCTCCGTTCGTTCCTCAGTTCAGAGACCTATTTCTGAACCTCTAGATCTCAGTACTGTTCCTCCTGCGTATCATGACCTTGGTGCAGTGTTCAGCAAGATGCGGGCCAAGTCTCTACACCCCCATCGTCCCTACGACTGTGCCATAGACCTTCTACCGGGGACGCAACCTCCTAAGGGCCACATATATCCTCTGTCTCGTCCTGAGCAGGAGGCTATGGAGGATTACATTCAGGAGAGTCTTCAGGCTGGAATAATCCGTCCCTCTTCATCTCCTGCGGGGGCAGGATTCTTCTTTGTAGGCAAACGAGATGGGGGTTTGCGGCCTTGCATAGACTACAGGGGATTGAACAATATCACGGTTCGGAACACTTATCCTTTACCTCTCTTACAGTCTGCTTTTGATTTATTAAAGGGAGCCCAGATCTTTACCAAGCTGGACCTCCGAAGTGCTTATCATCTTCGAGAGGGGGATGAGTGGAAGACCGCCTTCAACACCCCTAATGGACATTTTGAATACTTGGTCATGCCTTTTGGACTTACTAATGCACCAGCTATCTTTCAGGGTTTGATTAACGATGTTCTCAAGGACATGATAAATAAGTTTGTGTTTGTTTATCTGGATGATATTTTGATTTTTTCTCCAGATCTCGAGACTCATGTGCAGCACGTCAGAGCCGTACTCCAGCGCCTTCTTGAGAACCAACTGTATTGCAAGTCTGAGAAGTGTGAATTCCACACCACTCACACAAGATTCCTCGGTCATGTAGTTACACCTGGATCCGTCCAGATGGATGGGGACAAGGTGAAGGCTGTTTTGGAGTGGCCGGTTCCTACCGGGCGCAAACAACTCCAGCGTTTCCTAGGTTTCGCCAATTTCTACAGGCGGTTCATCAGAGGCTTTAGTGGCGTGGCTGCACCCCTCCACAGACTAACATCAGCTAAGGTACGTTTTATCTGGGACGAGGGGGCAGATAGAGCATTTACCGAGCTGAAAAGACGTTTCTCTACAGCTCCCATCTTGACTCAGCCTGACACCTCCAAACAATTCATTGTGGAGGTGGATGCGTCTGAGACTGGAGTGGGGGCTGTTTTGTCTCAGAGAGCGTCTGATAATAAAGTTCATCCCTGCGCGTATTTCTCCTGCAAGCTCACTCCTACAGAAAGAAACTACGACATTGGGAACAGAGAACTACTTGCTGTCAAACGGGCTCTTGAGGAGTGGCGTCACTGGCTGGAGGGGGCTGAAGGACCATTTCTAGTGTGGACTGACCACAAAAACCTGGAGTATATCCGGACTGCCAAGCGTTTAAACCCTCGCCAGGCGCGGTGGGCCTTGTTTTTCGACCGCTTCAACTTTACCCTCTCTTATCGTCCTGGCAGCAAAAATACCAAGCCTGACGCTTTGTCCCGTGTGCATCAGAGAGAGGAAGGAGGGGACTCTTCTACATCCACCACCATTGTTCCCTCTCGTCTGGTTTTGGGGGCTACCCGGTGGTCTTTGGAGCGCAGAGTCAAAGCTTCGGTTCCAGACCCCACTGGCATCCCATCTGGTTGCCCCGCAGAGTGTCTGTATGTCCCTTCTCTTCTACGACAGTCAGTCCTGAAATGGGGGCATTCGTCTCGCCTGGCCTGTCATCCCGGGGTGACTCGAACTGCTTTCCTGGTGGGTCAGAGATTTTGGTGGCCCACCATGTCCTCTGACATTCGGGCGTTTGTTGCTTCATGTCCGGTATGTGCTAGTGTAAAGACTCCTAGGACGCCGCCTGCTGGATTGCTTCTGCCGCTGCCTGTGCCCTCCAGACCGTGGTCCCATATCGCCATGGATTTTATCACTGGTTTACCCAGTTCTAGGGGTAAGACTGTCCTCATGACTGTGGTAGACAGATTTTCTAAATTGGTTCATGCCATACCTCTGCAGAGGTTACCATCAGCCAAGGAACTGGCAGTTTTAGTTTCGCAACATGTGTTCCGTCTGCATGGCCTTCCGCAGAACATAGTCTCGGATCGAGGACCTCAGTTTATAGCCTCTTTTTGGAAGGAGTTCTGTAAATTGTTGGGGGTTAAGGTCAGTTTAAGCTCTGGTTTTCACCCTCAGACCAACGGCCAGGTGGAGAGGTTCAACCAGGATCTCGAGACCACCCTACGGGCAATGTGCTCTAAGAACCCCAACACCTGGTCATCTCAACTACCCTGGGCAGAATACTCTCACAACTCACTCGTCAATACCACTGGTTTTTCACCCTTTCAGGCAGCCTATGGCTATCAACCACCCCTCTTTCCACACCAAGAGCAGACGGCTTCTGTTTCGGGTCCTGCAGCATTTGTACGGCGCTGCCGACGAGTCTGGGAAGGTTTTCGACACAAGCTGTTGAGGAACCAGGAGAGGTTTACAGCAGTTGCTAACCGCCGGAGAACTGCTGCTCCCATGTACAAGGTGGGAGATAAAGTGTGGCTCTCCTCCACAGACATCCCACTGAAAGGGGGTTCGCGTAAGCTCATGCCTCGCTACATCGGACCGTATCCTGTTGTTGGGATCATCAACCCTGTGGCCGTCAAGCTTCGTCTGCCACGGACCCTCAGAGTGCACCCGGTTTTTCACGTAAGCAAACTAAAGCCTGCTAGAGACTCTTCCCTACAGCCCACTCCGGAGCCCCCCCCCTGCACCTCGTATTGTGGGTGGCGGTCCGGTTTACACGATCCGGGAGCTCCTTGCCTCCAGAAGAGTGGGTCGGGGCATTCAATATTTGGTGGACTGGGAGGGTTACGGCCCTGCTGACCGTCAGTGGGTGCCGGAGCGCCACGTCCTCGACCCAGATCTGCTTGCCCGTTTCCATCGAGACCACCCTAATCAGCCTCATCGGGGTCCGTCTGGAAGCCGGACTTTGTGAGGGGGGTTATGTCACGATTGCAGCTGCCTGCTGCATCCCCCCCCCCTCCCTCTGTGTTCTCACCAGGCTTCTCAGCTGTTCCCTATTTTCACTTAGTGTGTTTGGTTATTTAAGCTTCTGTCTTTGTGGTTCTGTTGTCGCAGTGTCCTGTTTAGTCCTGTCTGTTCTCGCTTGGTTTGGAGTATTTTGGTGATTAAACCTTTTGAGTTCCCAAACTCCTTGGATACGAGTCCTTCCTGCTCCTGGGTCCTTTCTGGTTATGAACCGTAACACTTGTTGTGTTACATGATTAAGCAGAAATGCACAACACTAGACCAGCAAGCACTACCCTTGTTAGGATATCCAGGGGATCAGTGGAGGACTTAGTTGGCAGTTTGGGGGCCCCATCCATGGGATGGCCAACAATAACGTGGGGGCCATTTAACTTCCTTACTGGTCCACTTTCAGGAAAACGTCAGTGTCAAGAATGCATTTTTTTTTTTATAAGAATTTAAAAAAGGAAATCACTTTAAAAGAGTCATCTACCACCAGATGTAACAAAAAAAAGTTAAGCAGTAATTAATCATCCATTATTGATTACTTTGTGATTTGATTGAAAGACCAGGTTTTACATATTTTAATGATATTACATCCACCATGTTTTCAGTCAGTCAGAGAAAAACAAGGAATAATGGATTCCTATTGAACTTTACTCAAAACCACTGATGTTTTGGTCAAATATTAAGATCAATAAAAAAACACTATAGAAGTTCTAGTTTAGCTTATTAGCCAATCTTGAACAATTGTAAAATTGTTTTTGTAATTTCACTTTTCATTCATTTAGGTAGGATAAAAGAAAAGAAAATAATGAAGCATAATTAGCATAATAATAACTAAAGGAACAATCAACCCAAACTCACTCAGGATTGCGTAATCTCTCGTGCTGCAGGGTTTGCAGCCTTATCCTAAAATTAAACTAGAAATACACAAAAATAGTAATTTTTGAGGATTAAAATGATTGGAATCAAACCTCTAAACAGCATTCATGGAATAGGTTTATGAAAAGATCCCGAACCTCAGCCGAACCTAAACCAGTTTTTTCCCGCAAAGTCAGATTTGGGGAGGGTTTGACATCTGTTTCATCGTTACTGTTAAGTAGATCTACAGACAGGATTTCTACTTTGAAATTATGTTATCTTACATTATTAATCCATCAAAAAGATAGTAGATGTACACCTACTTTTACTCTAAAAACAAAATGATTTTTTACACTGTAATATTTGGACTTGCATTGCACCGGTGTCAAATCACAGGCCTTAAAGGCCGTCCCCTGTTTAAATTTAAAGTCCTGTTAGCTGTCACACACCTAGGTGTGCAAAAGTTGCTCTCTGCATTTGACCCTGGCGGAGCGGTGGGCTGCAGAGACAGCTGCACACAGGAACAATTTGGTATCTAACCCTTGTACTATCTTAGATGACCCCACCCTTACATTGATGTGTTCTCCCTACCATGACAAAGGTGGATAAAGGTGGAAAGATTTCATGTAATCCATGGACACCAGTGAAGATCACAAATCATTGAAGAAAAAGGGTTCAGAGCACTGTCTAGTGGGTCTAGAAGACCCCACTCCCAATGTTAAAGTGCCTAGGAGAGCACAAGGGTTAACCCTGCAACCCACCCCTTAATGCTGAGCATCAAGCAGGGAGGCATTGGGTCCCATTCAAAAATGACTCAGATATGACTAAAAACTTACTTTGTAAGTTAAATTAGGTCCAAGAACTTGAGAAACAACAGTGTCGCCAAACTACAGGAAGTCTTCATTCATATGATGGCAAAATGGCTGAGGCTAACGACAAAGCTGTTTTTGTTGTTTCTCTGTCAGCTTTTCCCATCAGGGGTCGCCACAGCGAACACGTTGCATGGTAAACATGGCAATGTTTTACGTCGGATGCCCATCCTGACGCAACCCTCTAAAAGCAACCGGGCTTGGGACCGGCACAGAAGAAGAGAAGGGAACAGGGAGCAGCCCGGATTCTAACCTTGGTTTCACGGTCGGAAGGCGCTGCAAACCAGCACGAGATAAACCGGCTGCGGTAAGCTAACGACAAAGCTAAAATCACAATTCTAACATTTGTCAAGAAGTTATGGAGACGGATGCAAAGGAACCCAGGAATACAGAAAAAACAGAGAGGGAAGAAGATACAGCCCCTGCTCCAAAGAAAAGTGACTTGATTTTGGCAGCAGCTGAAAATCTAGATGAAATGGTGGAAGACTCAGTGATGAAATGAAACAAAATATGCTCTTTGTTTCAAACATTGCCAAAGCTGTTAAGTTAAACTGTGCTGAAATTAAAGAAAGTAAGGGTGAAGGGATGCAAATAGAGCTAAAGAAGCTCAAAAACATGAATACTGAGCTAAATAGGAAAGTTGTTGAAGTTGATGCTGAAGCTGCTGACTTGGAACGAATCAAAAGAGGGTGAAAACTGTGTCTCCACAGCTTAAAAGTAGAAAAGAAAGAAAGAAAAAAGTTTCAGACATCATCAGAAAGAAAACGTTTGACCTGATCTTGCATCACCTTGGACAGAGCAGCATCAATCTCCCCAGACAAATCAGCATTGAGTTTACGAGAAGAGACTTCAGGGATAAACTATGATGTTCCACAAAAATAAACATCTGCAGTGAGCTCACCACTCGCTTTGCAGAGGATCTCAACGAGGAAGACAGAGAAACTAAACTTACTGTGTGGAAAAATGTCGTAAGGCTGGAATGAAGAAAAAATGGCATTAAAGGCCCACATGATTTTATCAATAGACAGAGAGTTATTCCTAAATTATGAGTTTTGTGAGTTGTCTTGATCTTGTTGGACTTAAGGATTTGCAGGGGATTTGGTTCTACAGCTTTGTTTACTTTTTGTTTACGTGTTTATTAGTGTTTCATGTCTCCGATGAAAATTGAACTGTCTCTGATTTCTTTAAATGTAAGAAATTTAAGAAGAAAAGTATTTTTTTGTATTTTGTAAAAGGAAGAACACCAATGCATCTTTACTGACAGGAAACTTGCTCAAAAATGGACGTTTGTAACTTCTGGTCAAAACATTGAGGAGATGAAGATCATTTTCATCATGGCACCTTAAGGTCAGCAGGTGATGTTATTTGGCTAAAAAGCCTTTATGGTCAGTTAATATGCCATTACAAAGACCAACAAGATCATTGGTTTATCCTTCCTGAAGTAACATTTTCAACCTACAATGTAATAATTGGGGGGTAACCTTAACATAGTTTAAAATTAATTTAATGCTAAATGGCCCTCAAAATGGCATCATCTCAAAGCGGATACAAGTCAATAATCATGGTTAAGCTCTACTTAAATCTCAAGACTTGACAATTGACCTGTTGCAAGGGAATTATCAAAACTGAAATACACTCTGATATATCTGTTGCACCTCTGACTGATCACAGTCTTATTTTTTAAATCCTAAAACAAAAAATAAAGTGAGATGTATTTTATAATGATCAATCTGATGGTTCTGCAGCAAGACATTTGCAAAAGGCCACAGGAGACTTTGAGCTATGAGGCTCTAGAGGTTACTTTGTAGTGAGGCAATAGTTATCTGGGACACAACCTTGAATTAAATCCAAATGTGTGGTTTACAGGAACATGATGGCTAAACTCCAAAATACATTTAGTTTACAGGCAGGGACCAGAAGAAGCTAGAAGAAGCCCAAATCCTGACTGATTATGGAGATTTCAGACTGGATCTTCCTCCAAACCCTTGGACCTTGAGTCCCAAATGAATGACACACTTTCCTTTCATCAGAAAACAGGACCGTGGA
>JAUDJI010001086.1:0-11624 GCA_037389245.1 Oryzias sinensis | reverse complement strand
CCATCCACCCATCCATCCAGATTTCAGCTGTTGCTGCTACAGGAAGCAGAACTCTCTTCATCTGATGAACTGTAATGATTCCAGTTTCCAGGCTTCATCAAACACTTCAAACTCAGAGACCTCTGGAGTTGAGTAGAGGAAACTCCTCCTACCTGTGACTGCGGTAAACGTTAAGCAGGATGATGACAAAGCCCAGACAGTAACAGGCCAGGGAGGGGCTGCCCACCAGCCTGGAGAGACGGCGGGTGCGATGCTCCCATCTCGCCATCTGATGACGGACAGCGGAAAAGAGGAAGATGAGGAAGATGATGTACAAAAATGGACAATTATTGGACCACATTGAAAACCACTGTGTTTAGGCTCCGCCCAACAAGGCAGTTTTTATGGTGATTGGAAGATGAAGCCCAGAAAATATGTACTATTATTGTCTTTATTATTACCATCCGCTATAAGTGCCATAGTGGATGCAACTTACGATTAACATGTTTGAATTAAATTTAATAACAATATATTATTTCAATAATTTCTTTCCCACTCCCCAGAGGAAAAGATCTGGATGAAGCTCATCTGCTGGACTATCTAAACATGGAGTTGTAGGTAGATAAGTTAGTGGCTCAGGTGGTTGAGCGGGTCGTCCAATGATCGAAGGGTCCGTGGTTCGATCCCCACTCTCCCCCCCAGCCAACTGTCGTTGTGTCCTTGGGCAAGACACTTCACCCTCCTTGCCTCCAGTGTGTTTCCACTGGCGTGTGAATGTGCATGAATGTCCAGGTGATGGTCAGAGGGGCCGTAGGCGCCAACTGGCAGCCACGCCTCTGTCAGTCTGCCCCAGGGCAGCTGTGGCTACAACAGTAGCTACCATCACCAAGAATGAATGAGGAGTGAATGAATAATGGACACAATGGAAGAACTTTGGGGGTCTGGAAAAGCGCAGATAAATCTAATCCATTATTATTATTATTATTAATTCTCTCTAAGAGTTCTGGTAAATCGCCTGTCCGTCCTGGGGGAGGATCCCTCCTTCATTTGGGCACCTGAGGTTTCTGCTTCTTTTTCTGCTAATTAGTGAAGCCAGTTGAGACGACTGTGTTGTAATATTGGGCTACATAAATAAAACTGAAACTGAATGGAATTGAAAATAAATGAACCCTTCCAGTATCCCTGGAGTCTGGATCCAGTTGGATGATCCAGAACCCACCGAACATTCAGGCCAAACATTCTGTGTCTTCTGCACCACACAGGTGAGTCTGTTAGAATATAGAACGATACTGGAACCCGCCAGTCAAAGCGGGTTTGAGTATGTGAGCCATCGAACCTGCAACCTGAGACGAGGTAGTTTTCAGAGTGAACCCAACGTGAGCTTTGGTAGCTGACAGCCATGTGGTACCAAAGAAGATCAGACGAAGCAGCTGAGTTTCTGCAAACTTCACCTCTACATTCCTGGCTCCTCCTCCTGGTGGCAGAACCCAACTAAAGCTTTAGGAACAGACGTGTCGACGAGCTGAATAAAAACTGATGAACTTTTATCACAAAGGTATTTTAAAGTAAAATAATGCGGAGTAAATTCAAGGTTTTTACTTCCATAACAGAAGGAGACAGATTTGTTTCAAGCAGAATTTTCTGCTGTGGGGTCACTGGTTGTTTAGAAAACTGTGTCTGTGTAGGAAGATGAGAGCCAGATGCAGCACAGAGGCTGACTGGAGGCAGTAATGAGAGTTTTGCCTTTCCTTTGTGCCCCTGTTGCATAAGACCGCAGTCAGCCCCACATGTAACCACTGACCCACATCACGGGTCTGTTAACCTGCAAACGTCGCCCTCTACAGACAGAAATAAAACCAACTTTTAGCTCTAGAACATTCCTTTTGTCCACGTGCACGCCACTGACTGTGCATGAGAACTACAGCGAATGAGTGTGACACCCCCCACCCATCCTGTCGATCAAATTAAGTCAAGTCAGTCACCATTTTTCCACGACACAGACCCACCATGTTAGAGCCAGACGTCATCAGTACACAGCGGTTGGTCCGAGTCGGTATGACTTAACGTTGCTATGGTAACCACTCACCAATCAGGAGTTAGCTTGTTAAACGCGGGCTACCCAAAATCTGTCAAATGTTTTGAACATTGGATGTGGGGGCCAGCAGGCTCCGCCTAGTCTTATTGAGGCATCTGATAGGTCAGTTTAAAACTAGAGTAACTTGAACTACAGAAAAAACTTTCAGTAAAAAAACGAGGATTAATAAAAAGTATCAGAGCGGTTCTTCTGACCAAAGGAATGACGGAGGAACAGCTGCTTATTTCTCCAGAGAAGTGACAAAGTTCCAGTTTGGAAGAGGGGTGGGGCTGCTCAGTCCACTTTCTGTGTACAGTCAGGTGCCCATAAGCTCTTCTTCCATCATTTATTACATTATAAAATGGAAAGAGGACATAGTGCCCCCTGCTGGTGGGAACATTCACACCAAGGACAAAGTGAGGCTGGACTGGCAAAAGATAAACCAGGAGCACCATTGTGACCCGGACTGGTACAGACTGACTGGCGGGAGGAGGTTCTGAGCTGGACTGAAGGTGAAATGGTTGCTAACGTGTGTTTTTGCTGCAGTGTTACAGCTGGAGCTCCCTGCAGCATGAAGCCTGAGTCAGCCTCCACAGCCACTTCACTCCAGTCTGGTGTGAACTTTCTAAAATTTCCATCAGCATCAAAATAATACCAGATCACCCAGCAGATCCTCCCAAAATAACAAGGCTGCACCCTCTTGTCACTGAGTCACAGAGACCACATGAATAGTCAACCTCACACCTGATGGAGACTGAGCCGTTCCTGCAGCTTCATGGGGCTTCATTTAGCAGCCGTTTGCTGCTGGAGCCTCACTGCTCCTCTGGACAAAGCAGAGCTGGACATGTGAGGGAGAGTGGACACACCCTCACGCTAACCACAGGTTCATTAGGAGAAATCTCTGTGGATTATCCTGAAGCACGGTCCTGATACTTTGTCGGAGAGGCAGCCTCCACTCGGCGCATTAGTTACCCATTTATGCCATTACCTCCATTCAGAACCAGACGAGTGGTACATCTGCACCGTACCATCAGAAGTGGATGATGGATGGTGGCTGGGAGGCTAAAAATACTCTGGCGTCTGCAGAAGA
Organism: Oryzias sinensis; assembly: GCA_037389245.1. Taxonomy (NCBI): domain Eukaryota; kingdom Metazoa; phylum Chordata; class Actinopteri; order Beloniformes; family Adrianichthyidae; genus Oryzias; species Oryzias sinensis. The sequence goes on along the minus strand of JAUDJI010001086.1, from coordinate 8,481 downwards.
GCCGTTGATGATGTGATCAAACCAATCAAGCTGTTGAAATTAGCGAAAGCGCAGATGAGGAGTGGCGCCAGACGAGCAGAAGGAGCAGCTTCTTTACACAATTAGGCAGCCCTAAGCAGCTGCTCCTGCATCTGTCTGCTGGGTTTAAGGTCAGAACTCTGATGAAGCACAATGTACCATTAATGTAATGCCAAATTGGGACAAGGCCTCCTTGTGAAGCGTCTTAAACTGTGTTAATTTTGAAACCCTTGAGGGAGAATGTCACCACACTTGAATCTGTCCACCGGATCAGCAGCTGATGCCTGATTCACCCCATTAATGTGCTTCAAAGGGAACAACCTGCTCAGACGAACATGGTGGACGATGATTAAGGGCGAACAGGAACATCAGCAGATCCCATTCTCGGCATGAATCTGTGGACTAAACCGGATTCACCAGAGAGAACCGCTAACTTCATGCAGAGTCTCCTGAGAAACGAAGCAAAGAACGCTGGCCTCAGGTCTGATGCAGCTGACTGTTTTCAGAACAAGTCCTCTTTTTAAGACATTTCCTGTTATGCAACAGCCGCTCTGGTGTTTCTTTAGGACAGAATCACCAGTGCACAAACACATTTTTAATGATGCTGACAAAACCATGAAGAAGTCAGCGTTCTCCCCAACTATTGGATGAAACACGGTGTTCCCCAAGGCTCTGCTCTAGGCCCACTGCTCACAGTAACTCAGATAGAAGCAAACATCGTAACAGCAGCTATTCCGATGAAGCATCGACACCCCTCAACACTTTGATTCTAGCAGAGGAGCTAGTCTACATTAAGAAAAGCATGTAGGACTTGCTGTGGAATAAGGCCCAGTATGTGACGGACCCTCTTGTTTGGTCCCAGACCAGGTTCTAGACAGACAAGCTGCTGGACCATGTCAATAAAGGTCAGGGGTCGATGCTGCATTTTGAAGCTAGATTACAAGTTTAGTAACAAGATGACCAAAACTTTCTTCATTTAAAGGAAAAAATATCTGAGTTTCTGGTTTATTGAGGGTGTAATTGTGGACTTAGATGTAAGAAGCTGTCATAATTAGGTCTATGACCTTAATAATTATGAATTATTAGGTACAGGACGTGGTAAGAAATGGAAATAAATATCAAAGCCTTGTTCACTTTAACCATCAGGGTTTCTGCAGAAATGCCAGAGAATTTTGACATTCACCTCCCAGTAGTTTCTATCTGAAGCTTTTTCCACTCAGAGCAGCAGTTTGGAAATGTTTTCCAGAGCCCACTGCAGTGATTCACACAGACCTGAGCCCACGCCATGCAGGAACATCTGACAGTACATCAACCACGCTGTCGGCGACGCCAAACATTTCTCTGATCCTGACTATAACCTAAGGATGAAGCAGAAGAGCTGCTACTTCCACCAGAATCAACAGCACTTTCAGCCCAATCAGCAGAAAAACCTGAACCGGCTCATTTCCCTGAACCCGCCTGATCTTCACTTAGAGGGTTCTGGTTCTTTTAAAAAGAAGCGGGTCACCACTAGAGTCCAGGCTAAGAGGGATGGTATCTTCCCAGTTTCTATGAGTGGGAAGTAAACGGTCTGCGATGCAGCCTTGGCCGCGGTTCGATGGGCAGAATATCTTGATGGGATCAATGGTCGGGTTTAAATCCACCCGTGCACATGGGATCAGAAAACCTCTTTCCGATTAGAACAAACGTTCCCATGGCTCACACTTCCAGTCAGAATGAATCATCTGGGCATGCTCAGTAGTGTAAAATCACCCAGATGAGGAAATAGGTCCCGTTCTAAACAAACAGCTGCCACAGACATTTATTTTATGCAGCAGCTCCGTAATACGAGACGATCTTCCAAACCTGCTTTTATTAATGTCATGAATAGTATGAAGCGCCTGTTCGCTCATCGTTTTATTTAATCCGTGTGATCAGTGCTGGAAGAAGGGTTAGGACAGACTATAAACACAGGCTAACAACATTAGCCTGATGGACACACAATCCAGGACCATAAACGCTGCAATCTGCATCTTGGCTGCACCTAAATGTCTGGGAATAACATCAGTCTTTATTTTGTCTGGACACAACTGGAAACACAAATCCACGAACTGAGCGACATTTATTTCTGCTTCCCCAAACTCGCTGTGTGAGCTGGCGGCTCTCCTGAGTCCTGCAGCCGCTAACCCAGAGCGGCGGGACGGCTCGCAGTCTGAATTCTCCCACACATAACAAAACAACGAAACGCACACGTAACAAAGCATCCTCCCCCCTCAGACACAAAGTTATTAATCCAGCTGCTCTGCTCACTCGGGTGCCAGTGGACCGAGTGAGCGTCGGGGGGCACGAAGCGCTCCTTCCTCCCTCGTGAGGGGTGAGAGAGAGGGGAGAGCCAGCGGGGCGGCGCTTTTCACGGGGCGTCCACAGAGCAGCTGGTCGGTCCCGTATGCGCTCCAAAGCTTTCTCTCAGAAACACCGTCTATGCGTGACGTAACCCAGAGCAGCAGTGACACACGATCGGAATGACCGTTTACATGCTCCATGATCGGATAAACCATCGGTAGAACCCACCTATCTCCATCAGAAAGAAGTTCTGATCCGAATGAGTCTGACCGGGGCAGAGTATTCTGAACGCCGCGTTTACATGACGCCTTTTCTTTATGATCAGGTGTTCTTTCCCATTACTCTTGCCCATGTAAACGCGGCTATTGTTAAGGAACCCCCTCCCTCTAAGTTTTTCCTCACCAGCCACATGCTGAGTACATACAAAATAAACATCATTTTTCTTTATTTCGAACATTTTAGCTGGAAATAAAAAGTCTCACTGATGTGGAAGGAGAAGGTGGGAGGTTCTAGGTTGTAATGATGTGAGAGAGCAGCTGTCTTCATTCATATCAGTGTCCAGAAGCTCCTGAACTGCAGGCTGGAAGCGCGTTGGTGCTCACCTGAGCACGCCGTCCTGCTGCTTTAGGATCAAGTCAGGGAGAAAAAGCCGGACAGGAAGGGGAGACTCACTGATCAAACGCCACCAGCTTGGGTTCAGCTGGTTTGCCCCCATGTTGTCCTGTGTTTTTTATAGACCATCCTTAGACAGCAGTTAGTAAATGTGTTAGTAAATGTGGATTCCAATGCAAAAAGAGTAAAGCTTTCCTAAAGCTCTGAATGCGGCAGGATTTCAGACGAAGGACTAATCCTTTAGGATGAGTCTGAACAGCTTCCAGATGGATTTTCAGAGATCCAGTCTGCATCCAGCTGTTTTTCCAGAGAGGGACTTGATAAACAGGACGATCATGTTTGAAGACGAAGCTCGGCCTAAAGGCTGACCTCTCCAACAAATGAACCATATCCAATAGGGGTGTGCCAAAATATCGATATGGTGATATATCGCGATATTTAGTCCCGTCATTGATTCTCGATGCGTCTTCGTCAAGTATCAACCTTTTATTTACGTTTGAAGACCCTGTAAAACGTTATATTCATCATGCTTTGGTAAGACGATTCTCCGGAGGGTCGATGGGGGGCGCTCGAAGCAAGATTGGCTGTCGCCGGCAGACGAAGAAGAACACACATTCAAAACAAAAATGGCGGATGGGAAAAACAAGGAAAATAGCGAGAGCAGCAAGTTAAACGACACGCCGGCAGCTTTGAAGCTGCATCAACAGAGTTGTGTGAGAAAGCCGTGGCTGCTGCTGGTCTGAAGCCGACACGGCCCGGCATGGATACCTTTGTCCAGGTGAAGCCACCGCCGTCTTCTGGAGAGCAGAGGCAACAACAAACGGGGTTGCTGTTTAAATGTACGAGGGCCCCCGTCCCTGCAGCGCGGTGGAGAACGAGGGATTTGGGTTTTTATTGAACGCATCAGAGCCACGCTTTGACATTCCATCTCTGAAATACTGAAACAATGATCCCTGCACTGAACGCCCAGACCAGAGCTATGGTTGACATGGCAACAGCAGAAAGAGGGCATCCCTGCCCTCAGACCCCCCTCCTCATTAAAAGGTGGACGAGCGGCGTCTTGACGCTAAAAAGCCTGTGGTTCTCCAGAAACACATGAACATCTGAACATACATCACATGCAGCTTTACCCAAACGTGTTGTTCACAAACATGTTTACTTTTAGATGCTCTTTAAGTTCATGGATTTTATTCCTGGTCATTTATTTTTGAAAGCAGTTTATGTCTTAAATAACTTTAGGAAAGTTTCTAGCTACCTGACTTTTTTTCTGGGAGATTTTTATTTTTGTTTCCAACACATTTGCACTAAATGATGTCATTTATTTTAAACAAAGACGATATAATTTGTTCACAGAAATAATATTTGATTTACAGCTATTTGTTTAAATAATGTGATGCTATGGTTTGTTTTTCATAAGTTAAGACCAATGTGCCTGGAAGCTACTTGACTTATTCATTTTTGATCCTGTTTACAGCAATTTAGCACTAAATAATAACATTGCTGTTCATGTTCACTATTGTTTAAACCAACTTTTACAGATATTTTCAAATGAAAATAGTCATTGTCAAAGACAGAGTATTACTGATTTCAGAATTATGTTACACAGAAGTCTATTATTCATTACACCAAATAGGACACAAGTTCTTCATTATCATTGTGTTTAAAAACAAAAAAATAAATGGGGAAATATTTTCACAAAAACATTTTTTCAAGTTCTTCTTTCTGTTAGAGTTCTGTTAGAGACGATATATATCGATTATCACATGATCGCCATATCGTGATAGTATCGTTATCGTGAGCAATGTATCACAAATCGTATGGTGAGGTACCCAGTGACTCCCAGCCCTAATATCTAACCATCTTCTTCTGCCCTGTACAGGGTCGCGGGGTTACTGGAGCCTATCCCCACTCCTTCAGATGGAAGGCGGTTTGTAGTCCACCGCAGGACCACACATGATAATAAACTATTTTCGTAATCATCTCATCACGGAAAAATGTTTAAAAACGTTTCTTAATATAAACAGACTTTCCAAAAATGACTCCTGTTTCAACTCATTTAAGGAAATGAGGCTGGTCTGCAGCCGCCATGTTGGATGTCCATCTGAGGACATGAACTGATGAGGTTTTCCAACATGTAGGTCAGTGGGCAGCTTCAACGGAGATGACTGAGGAGAGGCCGCCTCCATCTGAGGACAGGAGATCAGATGATGCTTGATATTCCACTGAACATGCGGCTCGCTCTGTGTTCACAGATGGAGCTGCTGATAATGCATGAAGCTGAGCTGCAGCTGACCTCTGAATGGGAGCGAGGTAGTGCCGTGTGCACTAAGTGGAAAAAACCCTCGTTAAGAGCACTGAATGGAAAACATGGGACCGAATTAGAAACATGGCAGAAACAAAGCCGGTGAGGAGACGTCTGTCCATGTTTATCTATGGTTATTGGCAACTGAACCCATCGTTCAACCTAAAACACTTCCTGATCAACGAGCCTCCCATCAGCTGACTGGATCAATGCAGAATTCAGAGGGAAATGGAAAAATTCACCATTTGTTGCAGAAGTGAATTGATGGTCGTTTGTCACAGAGCGCAAACCATCAACTGATATGTTTCCTCTGCAAACGCTTTGATATGTAAACCTATACCTGAAAAAAACTAATGAAGCCTGGGGTGAAGTCCCATCCGTCCCTTCAGTCCCATCCGTCCCATAAGTCCCATCCGTCCCTTTTGTCCCATCCGTACCATAAGTCCCTTCAGTCCCATCCGTCCCTTCAGTCCCATCCGTACCATAAGTCCCATCAGTTCCATCCACCCATCCATCCCAACACTTTGATCCGTCCCTAGAATAATAAGAAATCCTTATTTCATTTGTAACAGCGTCCTGACAGAAAACCCTTCCAGACAAAGACTGCAGTAGAAAGTTGTCCGCATTAAAGACCCTCTAATTAAAACGATGTTTTAGAGAAAGTTCAACTTAAAACTGCTTTTCTGAGTATTTCTTTATTCAAAGTGTTGTGAGTCAGGAGCAGAAAAAAACTGCATCATCATCAAAAGACCACTGGGAAGACTTTTATATTAGATCAGAAGATGATGGTAGTGGACTTTCACTCCACTTCTCTAACTCTCATAAGCTCTCTTCAGTTATCTTTTATTTTGACACTCTGAGGCTGTTTCCTGTGTTTCTCTGACCGTAACTCAGTGGATCTATGTCCAGACACAAAAAAATGGCTGCTGTCCTTTAAAAACCGTTGGTCTCAGCTGTCCTTACAGGTGGATACAGCTGTCTGCACATATAATTGGTCAAACCTGTGAGGGACACACAGGTGAGCCATGGGAAAAGAAAATGTTCACGCTTGATTTTTCTGGTCATGCAGGCTACGGGTCGTAGGGAACACTTCTGCAACACGTACGGGGGAGTAAGGGGGATGTAGGTGAGACGCAGGCGTGTCGTAACGATTTAACACGCGTGTGCTCCTCGCTGCAGCCTGTTAGAAATGAGGAAATTAGCCAATCAGAGAGTAGTTTGTGTGGACGTCCTACGGGCACTTACGGATCACGTGCACACCCCGTGTGTGCAGGATTTGTCAGTAAGGAGCCAGAACTCACACCTCACTAGCGACTAGAGTGTGGCGTGAGGACGCTGTACCACAGCATCACCTGTACTTTATAAGTGCGTGGAGCTTCCATCATCCTAACAAACACTTCACTTACCACACATGACAATAGTTCCTTCCATTATCATGATGCTTCATATAAAATGAAAATTAAATCAGTTAAACTTTGACCAATCAATGACTCCGATCTGAAGTACCAATCGTTTGTAAATTGAGAGACGTTAATAACTGTGGTTCGTGTCCGGCCGGAGTTCTATGACACCAAGTCTTTTACTTATGGGAACAGAGGCGGGAAAGGAAACGCACCGCCTCAACATTTGGGACCAAGCCTCTTCCAACTGCAGGTTCCTGTGATAGTGATGAGTCCGATTCAGCTGTGGGAGGGGCCGAGTCACTGACTGCAGCATCAGCTGACTGTTGAGGAAGGACACAGTCAGTCATGACAGTGAGGTCAGCTGTGATGGTAGTCACCTCTTTAGCCGATTGTGACACAGCAGAACTGCTTGATGGGAAAACTGTAACGGTGCAGGAAGAGGGGGCGGAGTTTATTCCTGGCACTTCATGGCTGTAGTGTATTTTTCCATAAGTAACCATGTGAGCGGTGGTTTGGATGCTTGTCAGGAGATTGTGCTTCAGAGGGATCATTATCTGGGGTGTGGCAGGTCTCTGTGGGGGGGTCAGCAGACACAGGTCGTCCTTTTCCTGCTTGAGTTACGGTGAAGAGTTGTTTTTTCAGCCTCTGGTTCCACTCTCATCCAGCGACGGCGAAAGGCTCTGAGATGCTCAGCTTTGAGCCATCACTGCAGCTGCTGAGTGTTCAGCTGAAGACCCGCCATTTACCGGCGCGTTCAATGTGCCGCCGGAAAGAGCGGCCCCCGTTTAGCAGCAGATTGGAAATCTGCACAGCCGTAATAACAGCCACTGAGGGAGCGCTGCTCCACAAATGCTCATTATCTGAGATTGCTGCAGATTACAATATTCCCCTCAGAACACGGGAGGACGTCTGTGGAGCGTCTGAGGGAATCGGACCACCGAGACCCCCCAAACTGTACGGCTGTGGAGGCAAACGCTTCACAACAACTGACACTTTGATGCACAGCCCGCCGCTGACGGGTAATCAGCCTCCTGCCATTAAGATGCTGCTCCAGAGCTGACATTCTGTGTCCGCGTTCGGCTCTGTGCGTCACTCTGTAAAAATAATCCTGACGGTAATCAAAGTCCTGTCTCCACATCGCTCCAGTGTTCATGTGACGAAGCAGAATTATCATGTCAATGCCAATCATCAGGATCCAATGCTGTGCTTCTCTATTTATACATTTGTAGATTGATATGTTAACATATCTTTTAATAAAACGGTTTCCTTTTGATTTAAGGTCAGAAGAACAGAAACCCAGGAGGCAAACCTGCCTGGAAACAGAGATGGAGGTGGTCTGGACTGATCTGGACTTTTATCCACGTGTCAGCGAGAAATGTGAGATTCTACCTGAAGACATTTTTGGGAACCAGGAATTGGAGCAGCTGCCATAGATCCACGCCCCTCTCTGTTCGTCTTTCCATCTATTCTAAAGTTTTCTAGTCTTTTTGTTATGAAGCTGCTTTTAGCCAAAACCCAGAACCCTGTCTTGTTTTTAGGACATAGTTTCTGCAGAGCGGCAGGCGCTCATCACACAGAGCTGTGGGCGGGACTGTTGGCGTGGAGTGAGCCTGCCCGCCATCCGTTTACACTCTCTCCCTCTAGCTTACAGCCCAAGCTAACATTAGCGCTGCTACGAAAACAGCAGCAATATCAGAGCCGAACGGTTCTGATCCAGATTCCAGCTCAGACCCGGAAAACAAAGACGTTCATGGATCAGAAAGGGGCGGAGCATAGAGACTGTGGCTGTCCATCCTATATGAAGCAGACCTTCCATCCCATAAT
>JAUDJI010001085.1:0-11625 GCA_037389245.1 Oryzias sinensis | reverse complement strand
CTCTGTTTCTCTGTTATGCCAGCCTGCACAGGTCCATCTCTCATTATATTCTGTCCAATCTGTCACACAAGTCCTCATGTGCCCTTTGGTTTGTATTTTGCCATATTTTGCTCCGTTACTCCACTCTGCCGTCTTCTGTCCTCTCAGTACAATACTCCACTTTTCTTAGCTCTCCTTTTCTTCTTAACCACTCCCGAACTTCTTTGTTTTACTTCTTTTTTACAACACTTTTCTTCTCAATGCTTGCCAACTCTCTATTTTTTTCTGTCAAAGTCCATAAATTCAAAGTCTCTTCTTTAAGCATTAGACTCCTGTTTCTCTGCGTATGAACACACTTTCCTCCTCTCCTTCTTTGAGTAAGAACAGTTCAATTTTCACAGGCACCCTGTCAGTCAGCAGCACCGGTAGCAGTCATTCTAACTCGAACCGCCATCAATCCAGTATGACGATTCAATCGTATTTCGGGCGATAACTCGTAGCAGTGTTTTCAGCTTACCCTAGGGCGGTCAGTCAATTAACGCACCTGCTCAGCGTCCTATTTAAGCCAGGTGCGCAGGCGTTCATTCTCTTTCTTACCTTCAGCGCTCATTCTTCGCCGGTCTCAGTGCCCGCGGGTCTCCGTATCTTTCAGCGACTTGCTGTGTTCCCACCGTTCTTCGGATGGATGATATGGTGTCAAATTCATGCCTAAACTATTTGGCATCAAAACTGTAAAACCAGGAATCAAAACCCAAATTCTGCAAACCAAAACCCAAAATCTGCGAACCAAAACCCATAATTTGCAACCAAAACACAAATCTGCAAATCAAAATTCATAAATTGAGAACCAAAACCCATAATTTGCAACCAAAAGCTATAACCTAAAGCACAATCATATTTCTCAGGTGCTGATTTGTTTTCTCGCTGTTCTGAAAACGTCTTTTTGAGTTGCGCTTTTATTTTGAAATCGTCTTTTGAGTTGAGCTTTTTTTTTGCGGTTGCGATTCTAAAACTTGTCACACACGTAAAAACAGCGCCACGTCAGTCAACGGGAGGGGAGGCGGGACATCCCCGACATCCAATAGCTCATTGGCTACCGAATGACTCCGAGTCTTACGTCAGCGTCCACCACCTCAGAGCGCCAAAATCGTAACAATTGCAGAGACAGTCATGGCGAACCAGCAACCGGAGGTAAGTTTTTCACATCTCAAGAACAATCAAACGTGTTCTCTGTGTAATCGGAGGACGCCAGCATAGTCAGATGAGCTCCAACAGTGACTGCTAGGGAAAAAAAGTAAGATGTTGCATCATAAATCATCACCACTCATTGTAAACAGTGAGCTAATGTGCTAGCTTAATGCTTACCCCCCCCCCCCAACAAAGTAGATGGTTTATTGATAATTATTTGAGTCTTTGTGGAGGGTGTCCGCTCCTTTTTAATGTTTTTTTGTTCTCATGTCATTACTTGTAACCATTTACTGTAAGCAATGTTCGCCTGTGCTAGCCGTGTTAGCTTAATGCTAGCGGGTTATTCCGGCTCATTTCATGACTTGTATTAATAAAACTGATGCTGTGTCCGAATAATCACCCTAACCCCTAACTACTAAACACTATATAGTGCGGCAATATATAGTGTTTTGGAGTTTTAAAAGCAATTCGGACACCATGCTCGCTACTCTTATCCTTCGGGTGTTTGCTTATATGCCGCTTGACAAGGAAACATAAAGGCGCATTGCTGCCACCACTTGGTCTGGAGGGGAACTACGACTGCATTTACGCCGATTATGACAATATCCACTTTCCAAAGTAATAACATAATAAATATGAACATATTACGAAGACTATGAATATTCTGTTTTGTGATGACGAAGAACGTGACACATTGGTGTAGATTTATTGTATTTGTTATAGAAATAAACCGCCAAGTTACTAATCATTCTCATCAGGCATGCACCCGTCGTTTAAAAAAAAATTCAAACGCAATGCATTGTGGTCTATATTTGCCAATGACGTGAGCATCGATTTCCACTGGTTTTTCGTAGAGAATTCTTGGAAATTTTCGAGTGTACTCAATTTTAGAATTGTAGATTCCGACAATGTAAAATGGCGAACGCACTATATAGGGCATAGGGTGGTAATTCGGACACAGGGTTTGTCGATTTTTAAGAGAGTGTCAGGATTGGTCATATCTAACCTAGGAGTAAGAACCCGTGAATTGTCACTACGATAAATCAAAATATGTTTTAAGATGTCAAAGAATGTTTAACCTAAATTAGGTTTCTCAACATTTCTCTAGGAATTCCAGAGGGAAGTGCTGCAACGACTATTGAACAACATAGAGAGAGCAGTTTCACACCCGCTGGATTTGGGTCATCTACTTTTTACATGTACCCATGAGCTGGCATTCATTCGCTCTGTTTCAAACCAAGTCAGCATTCCTGAAGATGTTTGTAATGCTCTCATAAATCTGCATGAACTTCTGACACAATATAAGCAACAGCATGGCCCAGCTGTGGAAGTTGAGTTCTTGAACAACAATGTGGGACGTCCTAAAATCATGGTGAATGAAGAAAAGTTGAGAGAATACCTTGAAACCGACTTGTCGATCCCATCCATTTCAAACCTAATGGGTGTATCCAAGAGAACGATCAATCGGGCTTTGAAAAGGCATGGATTGACAGTTAAGAGCACATATAGCAATATATCAGATGACCAGCTGGATCAACTTATTTTCAGCATCAAAAAAAGCAACCCCACTATTGGCTTTAGAATTATGAAAGGCAAACTTCGGGCCCTGGGACATCGCATTACATGGACCAGAATATGGAAATCTATGAGACGTGTAGATGGGGCGGGTGTCTCAGGCAGACTAACAAGATCTACTTTTGGATGTGTGAAGAGGCGTGTGTACAGTGTACCTGCTCCACTATCCCTAGTTCACCTAGATACAAACCATAAGCTGATAAGGCAAGTCAGATTCAATCTAATCTAAGAAAATCTGCAAGATATTATACTTCATCTGTTGCACTTGAATTAGTATAAAAAATGTTATTTTGAATTTGTGTTGCAGGTATGGTTTTGTTATATTTGGAGCCATAGATGGCTTCTCACGAAAGGTAAGGGGTTTGTTTTGTTTGCCCTTCATACTATTATTTTACTAATTGTGTTTAAAATATCACCTAAATGGCATATATTTATTTCTTCCCACATTTTCCCCTTTTTATCTCACCCCACAGATAATGTACCTGGGAGCAGCAACAAACAACAAAGCTTCAACAGCATTAGGGTTTTTTTTGCGCTCAGTGGAGGACCACGGTGTTCCTAATAGGTTTGTGACTGTCAGTACCTAAATTCTCTCTTGCAGACTTGAGAGGTGTAGAAAACCACTAAGCTTTATTTAGACCAGAACCGTGTAACTTCCTGTCACAGGACCTTTTTTTTTTACAAAACGTTTTACTTTAAATGCTTGAGAGCATAGGTGATATTTCAGTTTAGAGCAGTTCTGTCCTCTATGTTTTACTTAAAACTTAACCAGCTAATGTTTTTTTGTGCATCTAAAGGGTTAGAGCAGACCAAGGTTGTGAAAATGTGGACATAGCAAGATGGATGTTTGCAGTCCGTGGGTGTGACAGAGGCAGTTTCATGGCTGGCAAAAGTGTTCATAATCAAAGGTAAGACATAGCTCCCATATAATGACTATGAACATGATTTATGATATGACCCCCCCACACAGACACACACACATTTTCTATAATCACCCTCCTATCCCCCCTCTCTAGCATCCTTCTCTCTACCCCCCCTCCTTTTCTTTTGTCCCGTCCAACAAAAACTGTTGCAAATGTAGATATGAATAAAGTTTAGTCTAAATTATAAAAGGGGTTAACTCAAAAATACACCTAGTGTGTCTGAAGATTCATAACCCCTGTTGTAACAGTAAAATATATTCAACACAAAAGGCTTTCAGCTCTCATCTGTTTGCTCAGCTGTTGGACAGGACAAGTATTAAAAAACATGGCTCCCATATTCCAAGTACAGCTTTGTGAAGAATGTGTCAACTGCATTTTAACTGCGAATAATAATTTGAGTAAGTAATTTAAAGAAAATGTGGGCCATAATCATGTTTTTAACCGTTTAGATCTGGGTCATTTTTTGGATAAAATCCAAATAAATTGAGATTTAATTTTGTACTGTGTACAATAATAAACATAATGCTGCACATAAAGTTCACAACATATTTAAGATAGGTAGCAATTCTATGTACTTACTAGGCCATATTTGTGGCTGTACGTTTCTGAAATACTCCATAACATATTGAAATTGTATTTTAAGGAGTCATTTTATGTATTTATTTTTTACAGAATTGAACGTTTGTGGAGGGATGTGTGGATGTCTGTCACCGTCATCTACTACAACATGTTTCACTGTTTGGAAGAAGATGGACTGCTGGACCCGTCTGACAGTCGTCATCTCTTTGCTGCGCATTATGTGTTTTTGCCACGACTGCAAGCTGACTTGGAAAGTTTCATTTCCACGTGGGATAACCACTCCCTTCGCAGTGAACAAAATTTAACCCCCAACCAACTGTGGGCAATGGGCCGAGCTCAAAGTCCCATCAATCCTCCCGTCTATGCGCAGGTATAACAAAAACAAGCAGTTTTAACTACAATTGTGCTGTTTTTATAATGCTGTGGCAAAAAAATAGAATTTGTAAATTAACAGTCGATGCATTGTTAATATATATATTCCCATTTTAACTTTCGTTTTCTGTGTGTACAGGGTTCTGTGGACATTGGACAACAGTCTAACTCAAACCAGGCCGAGCAGGAAACGGTTGGAGTTGTTGTTCCGTCTGTGGCTTGTCCCCTCTCTGACTCGGACCTGTCCCAACTGTCCCAACTTTTCAACCCTTGTGGGACATCTGAAAACCATGGCCAAGACATCTACATTTCTGTACTAAACTATGTATGTCATCACAGCAGAATGTAAAAAACAACTACCAATATGAACAGATCTCAACCAAAATAAAATAATAAATGGTCAATAACCACCACTGGAATTTTGTGTAACTTCAATTTTTTTATGTTTGATCCATTAAATTCCTTTTGTTTACAAAAGACAGTAAGTTTTGCAAAATAACAAATTGTTCACACTAGTTTTTAACAAAACAAATCGTTGAAACACTAGATTCTGTGGAATCCTGCGCCACACTTCAGAGAGATCAAGATACTCTCTTTGAACTCCTCAAAAGAGTTGAGATGAGCTGTTGGAAAAGTCACAGTTTGTGTGCAGGCACTAACAACAGGGAAGCAGATGGTGTGACCAGGCATGTTGTCAAAGCAATTGTGGTTAAAACGAACAACTATTTTAAATGCTTCCCTGTCTGATAACAAGAGATGTCTGTGAGCCTGGCCAGAAAGCCATTGCATCACACCGGGGACAGAAGGCTCATCGTGGTCTTCGGGGTCTGCATCTTGAAAGAAAAAACAAAACAGAATTTCAATAATTAAGGAAGAAAAAAAGGGAGAGAAAAATTGAGATCTAACATACCCTCAAGTTCGAGCAGAAAATCTTGAAAGTAGTTTAAGATTTTTTTTTCTGTTAGTTGCTTGACTGTGGAGCTACTGAACTCCGGTGCAAGTCTGGACACAATGTAGTGTGAATCCACCTATAATAATGCAGAGGGTGTGTATCAATTTAAAATGAGCACAGAGCATATTAGCTAATTAAACTGTCAAACTTACTTTCTCAATATTGCCAGCAACAAACAGACCACGGCAATGTGCTGGATTTCTTTTGATGACCTTTAAGAAGTCATAGACATCTAAGCCTTGTCGTAGCTGGCTTAGCATCGCTGTCCTTTTTGTTGTGGCATGCAAGACAATTGCCCTTACAGGAAACAGAAATACAGGATTAGTTAAATTTTAAAACCACCACCTAATTTATACTAACTATTTCTATGGATCTTTTTTTGTGAAATAATTTATTTAATAATCTATTTAATAATTATTATTTATTTGTCGAATAAACAGGAATAAAACCATACAAAGTATGTTTTTGCTAGTAATTTTCTCTGCTCTGTACCACTCATACCAGGATTATGCCAGTCTTCATAATGCAGAGGCACGTTTACAAAATGACGACAAAAAAACAAACCAGAATTTTGTTTTTTGCAGACAAACCTGATTATGCTAGCTTTATGCTCCTCATTAATTGGACCAGTGTAGCCACAATTAACAATCTGGTCTGTGAAGTTGGTCATATCGTTCGCTTCGTCAATCTGCAAAAAAAGTGTTTTAGTAACAAACTTGTTTAATACCTAAATTAAATATCAAACAATAAATTGATCTTACAGCTTCAATCAGTGGTGACAACTCCAAGTCAAAGATGTCATCTTTGCTTATGGGTATCAGCTCACCAGTTGCCAGGAACTGGTAGCACCATTCTTGCAGGAAACATGGAGCTGGACCACCCTGTGCAAGGCTCACTGCAAAGACTTCCCCTGCAACTCTTAAAAAAAATACACAGCACTGTAAAAGGCAGGATTACACCTGAATGCAAGGGTGGCCAACCCTGGGGCTCTGGAGCCACAATCCAGCATGTTTTCTGTTTCCCTGCTTCCACACACCTTATTCCAACAAATGGCCATACTCAACATGTAACAAAGGTAAGTGCAGGTCATTTGTATCACAGTATCACACATATGACATCATGGATATGTATGGGTATATGGACATATATTTGCCGATCTAGTGAGCATCGATCCTCACTGGTTTTTGGCAGAGACTTCTGGGAAATTTCCAAGGCACTCGATCTTGGAATTGTAGATTCGGACAGCAATAAAAAATGGCGAATGCACTATTTAGTACACTATATGGGGCTTAGGGTGGAAATTCAGACGGGGTTAGTCACTCTGTAGCTATTAAGGACAAGGGTCAGCCACCCCTGCTCTGAATGAGTTGCCAGTCCATCACAGAACACCACTGTCACACTCATTTATAAGGTGATAACTCTAAGTTTGAAAAATGTTCAACCAACTATGAATTTAAATATGTTTCAGTTGTACATGAAGGAAGGCCTCTACACTGCACTATTTCATTTTAAATTTCTGGGAAGAATCTGAGATAACATTACACACCTGAAGAGACCATTGTCAAGGTCATTTAGGGAATACTTTGGGATTCTTCCTTTCCCTTCTTGACCCTCAAAGAGCCTGTCACCAATCCCAGAAATCAACTCTAAAACAAAAGTAAAAAAGACATTCAAGTAGGTGATACAGAAATGCATAGGAATGCACAACAATTAGAATTAAAGCTACAAGTAGCATTTAGCGGGCCCGAGCACGTGCGACCGCCAGGCACGGGCGACCGCCCCGTGAGCAACGCCCTGCTCGAGCCATTCTCGGCATTTTTTCTTGTCCATTCTGGAGCTCCAAGCTACTGTTAATATGACAGCAGCCTGTGGGGCGGGGGGGGGGGGCTGTAATCTGTTGCCTTAAGGGACAAAGACTTTTGCATATAGCATGAATAAAATTCTTAAAACTAAGCCTCGTTTAGACCTGTTCATTTTATAATCAAGGAGAAGGTTTTTATCAGATTAAGAAACGAGCAATGATGATAATTGCTATCACTGTCCCTAAGGATGAGAACAGAAGAACTCATTCAATTTCCACTACAATGTCTAGATGTGTGTCAGCTATGTCTGATAACTTGGCCAATTAGCTGGACCGGGATCTTGGGAAGTGCAGGTGGGTTGACGTCCAGTGTGATGAGTCTGTGGACGGCAACAGTACAGCATTGCTTTTGGTGTCCACAAGAGAAGAATTCCTGACACATCTGCCCTAACAGACAACTACAAGAGGAGTTGAAATGTATAACACGGTGAAGGACTTTTTGTGCAGAAAAAGGTACCATTAGAAAAGCTGGTAGCCATACCTGCAGACGGGGCTCCTGCTATGATCAATAGACAAACAGGTTTCATCACTCACTGTAAGCTGTAAAGCTGACCCAGACTTTCCAAAATGTCTTCATTACTGATGCGTCATTCACCATTAGGCCATATGTGCAGAAGTGATTGGCTCTGGACACATAATGACTCCTATTGTGAAAATCCTATACAACCTCAGCTGCAAAGCAAAACAGCACTGGATTTTTAAGGTGCTATTGGAGGAGATGTCTGCTGAATATGGTGAATATGAATATGGTGAATCTGAACTTGCATTTTTGACTGACATTACTGGGAAACTAAACCACTTGATCTGCGAGCTGCAAGACAATGGCAAAACTATATATTTTTTTGACTAGCTTGACTGAGCCAGTGTTTCTTGTGGGGATCTTTTCTGCCAGGGCTTGCCGGCTTGGTCGGTGGTTGTTGCTGCAGTTGTCTCCCTTGTTGGGACAGCTGGAGTCAAACACAGCAGCCTCACGGCTATGAAGTGGACTCTGTTGCTGTCCCAGTCTGGATTGGCACTGTGGGGATGTTCCAATGGCCAGGCTTGCTCCTGGTATGAAGAGATTCCCAAATATAATTTCCTAACCACAGAGCCAAGCATATGTTTACATGTTTAGGTAAAATATGTGATGAACAGCTTTATGTTGTCTTGTGATGTAAGTTTTTACCTAAGTAAACCTAAACATGCCACCCTGTTACTAATCCAGTTGATATGGTTCTCCATCTGTGTCTAAGTGATAGAAAAGCATTTTTTTATATTTAGAGTTCCAAGCAAACAAACAGTTGTCTATATAAAAGAGCTTTTACAATTGTGCACTTTTAGCAGGTCTCTGAATACATGTGACCAATGAATGGTGGATTTTCACAGACTTTGTTTAAAACTGAAGGTGACAGAGACTTTGGAGAAGTGGCTACATTGTTCTGGACTTCTTTGTTTCATCCACAGAAGAGTAATGTGATGGTTTTTGAAAAGCTGCTGAAAAATGTATCTTTTTAAAATTGCAATTTCTAATTTGGGTTTTACATTTTGTGTTCCATTTTTTATGATTTTATTAGAAAGATTTGAGCTGTGTCGGCTCATCCTACTTGGAGCAGTGATGCTCCAAGTCAAACATGTCATTTCCTGTTGCCAGCAGGTGGCACTACACCTGTTCCGGATTCTTCCACTGCAGATGTGTTCAAAGTCAGACTACAATCATGCACATCAATTTTGGATCAGATTAGATTATGCATGGCTGAGTAATGGCCATGTTTCCTTTCATGGCGTGTTTTCGAAACGACCTCCAATTTTGACGCGCCGCCACGGTCACAAACAACCTTAAAAACTTAAAAGCTTCGCAATTTAAGATCAAACGTGTGTTTAGTTTACAAAACCAAAGTTTGGAGTCATTACTCACAAATCTCTAGGAGGAGTTCGTTCTAGAACGAGGCCTGCGAATGACCAAAATACAGCAGAAATGACATATTGACATCAATATAGCAGACTTCCTGTGCAACTGACAGCTTGGTCCCAAGAGACTTTTTTGTAGGTTTTCATCTGATGAACATGTCCTGTAAAAATCAAGCTTGTATGTTAAAGAACATGGCGGGGCTCGCGAAAACAAACATTGTAGGTGGCGCTATTGAGCCGTTTTTGTGCACTTATGCAAGTGCTGTCTATATAAGTTGGAGATATGTAAGAGGCATCTCATTCTGTAATTTCAGCCTTGTGATAGAAATGGCTGATTTTTTATGAATTTTTAATTATCTGCCTGCAACGCAATCAACCACTTCCTGTTTGGCGGTGGCTTGCGCAGGCACCATCAGGTGTACACCCATGAAACTTTAAACGATTAGAGAAGACCCTTGTAAGTATCTCCTGTTGTAATTTTATGAACATCGGACAAAGCACAGAGAAAATACAGGGCAGAATGTGCCCCATGTAATAACTAGGTGGCGCTATAGAATTCGTCCAAAGTTTTCATATTCATGGGTTCAGAATGGAAGCTTCATCATATCCATTGATTTTCAGTGAGATTGGACAAGGAATGTGCACATGAGAGCAACATTTGTGCATGGCGAGACGCCCAACTTTGCCGCTCTGTCACGACCACACCCCCGCTTTGAAAGTTATGGTTTTTTTATCAGAGTAAACTTCAATGGTTTTTCAACAGGTGGACGTCATTTTGAGGTGTGTTTGCTCATCCTACTTGGAGCAGTGATGCTCCAAGTCAAACATGTCATTTCCTCTTGCCAGCAGGTGGCGCTACACTTTTTCCAGATTTTTTCAACGCAGGTGTGTTCAGAGTCAGACTACAATCATGCACATAAATTTTGGATCAGATTGGATTATGCATTGCTGAGTAATGGCCATTTCTCTTTTCATGGCGTGTTTTCGAAATGACCTCCATTTTCGACCCGCCGCCACGGTTACAAACAACCGTAAAAACTTAAAAGCTTCGCAATTTAACATCGGACATGTGTTTAGTTTACAAAACCAAAGTTTGGAGCCATTATTCACAAATCTCTAGGAGGAGTTCGTTCTAGCACGAGGCCTGCAAATGACCAAAATACAGCAAAAATGACATATTGACACCAATATAGCAGACTTCCTGTGCAACTGACAGCTTGGTACCAAGAGACTTTTTTGTAGGTCTCCATCTGATGAACATGTCCTGTAAATATCAAGCTTGTATGTTAAAGAACACGGCGGGGCTCGCAAAAACAAACATTGAAGGTGGCGCTATTGAGCCGTTTTTGTGCACCCATGCGAGTGCTGCATATCTAAGTTGGAGATATGTATGGGGGAATCTCATTCTGAAATCTCAGCCTCTTGATACAAACGGCTGATTTTTTATGAATTTTTAATTATCTGACTGCAACGCAATCAACCACTTCCTGTTTGGCGGTGGCTTGCGCAGGCACCGTCAGTTGTACACCCATGAAACTTTAAACGATGAGAGAAGACCCTTGTGAGTGTCTCCTGTTGTAATTTTATGAACGTCGGACAAAGCAGAGAGAAAAGATAGGCCAGAATGTGACATAAAATGTATTTGTCAATATCTAGGTGGCGCTATGGAGCTCGTCCAAGATTCTCATATCCATTGGTCCAGAATGGAAGCCTCATCACCTCCATCGAATTTCAGTGAGATTGGACAAGGAATGTGCACGTGAGAGCAACATTTGTGTGCACGGCGAGACGCCCAACTTCGCCGCTCTGTCACGACCACACCCCCGCATTGAAACTTATGGCTTTTTATCAGAGTAAAGTTCAATGGCTTTATAACAGGTGGACATCATTTTGAGGTGTGTCGGCTCATCCTACTTGGAGCAGTGATGCTCCAAGTAAAACATGTAATTTTCTCTTGCCAGCAGGTGGCGCTACACATGTTCTTGATTTTTCCACCTTTGATGTGTTCAGAGTTGGACTACATTCATGCACATCAATTTTGGATCAGATTGGATTATGCATGACTGAGTAATGGCCATTTTTCTTTTCATGGCGTGTTTTCAAAATGACCTCCATTTTCGACGCGCCGCCACGGTCACAAACAACCATAAAAACTTAAAAGCTTCACAATTTAACATCGGACATGTGTCTAGTTTACAAAACCAAAGTTTGGAGTCATTACTCACAAATCTCTAGGAGGAGTTCGTTCTAGAGCGAGGCCTGCAAATGACCAAAATACAGCAAAAATGACATATTGACCTCAATATATC
>JAUDJI010001084.1:0-11626 GCA_037389245.1 Oryzias sinensis | reverse complement strand
TGCCCAGGTCTGCACCTGCCAGAAAGGCCCTGGCAAAACTGAAACACTTCCCAGCTCTCTCCACACACAGACTGAGGTCCAGCATACAGACCCAACTTCAAGTGGACAACCTTCAGGACAACCTCTCCTTCCTGTTTCCACGGGGTCCTGCAAAGCAGGTGTGTGAACCCACCAGACATCCCACCACACCCAGAAAACTGCAGGAGTGGACTCTTCACATTCAGGAGAAGAACATTATTCTGGGAGACTCCAACATCTGCAGCCTTTTCCACTGCATACCAGAAGAGGTCCACCCCCCCTCTCACCCCCTCTCATCCTGACAGACTCTACCATCACCATAGTGGACTCTGTCTGTTTCCTCGGCACCACCATCACGCAGGACCTCAAGTGGGAGCCGTCCATCTGCTCTCTCCTCAAAAAGGCCCAGCAGAGGATGTATTTCCTGCGGCAATTGAAGAAAGCCAGGCTGCCGACCCAGATGATGGTGCAGTTCTACACGGCCATCATTGAGTCCATCCTCACCTCCTCCATCACCGTGTGGTACACTAGTGCCACAACCAGGGACATTAACAGACTACAGCGTATTGTGCGCTCAGCAGAGAAGGTGATCGGCTGCAGCCTCCCATCTGTCCAGGAACTATATGTCTCCAGAACCCGGGGACGTGCAGGCCGGATAGCTGCCGACCCTTCCCACCCTGGACATTCCCTACTGAAACCACTCCCTTCAGGCAGGAGGCTAAGGTCCATCAGGACCAGAACCTCCAGACACAAGAACAGTTTCTTTCCCTCTGCAGTCAGACTCTTAAACGCCCTGTAACCCCCCCCCCCCCTAAATTTCACGTCAATGTCCAACCAGTCACCAGCCCACTACCTGCACCTTGAACATTCTCAGTTGCACTGTTTTGACACTCCTTGCACTACTGACTCTATTTATATTTTTTGTTATGTCCATTGTATAAAAATTTTGTTGCTTACTGTTCTTCTGTTTTATGTTGCACATTTGCACCGAAACAAATTCCTACTCTGTGTAGCTACACAGAATATGGCAATAAAAACCTCTTGAATCTTGAATCTTGAATTGACAGTTTCCCTGGCGCCAGATGGAACCATGCCGAGTTCTTGCTCCAGACCGCCACCTGCGAGACAGCGGTTGAAACAATGATCCTGTCTTTTGGGATTAATAACAGGTCACAGAGGGACAGGAGATCAGCACTCTTGGATGTCAGAAGAGCGCTGGAGGCGGCTCAGGAAAATTTTCCTGATGCACAGATTTATGTTCCTGCTATTAACTTTTCCAAAGCTCTTCCAGAACAGGACAAGATCACCCTCAAGAACATCAATGATTACATCATGAGTCTGGATAATCACATCCCTCCACTCCCAGGCAATCAGTTCTCCACCGAAGGGGACAACATCCACTGGAGCCCGAACACAGGCAGAGCGATGTTGCAGCACTGGATGGAGTGGGTAAACTAAATATTCCCAGACATCCGTTCTGACATGAAAGGAAAAACTGTTTGATCTGTCTGACTGTTTAACCCCCCAATCTTTAACCCCAACCCTGGTCTTAATTCTAACCCTAACCCTGGTCTTAGTTTTAACACTAATCTCTGGTTTTGCCCTAACCCTAATAAAAAGTAACTTATTAAAAATTCATATAATATTCAATAAGCAATTTTTTTCGGCGACGTGATTTTTAATTTACTTTCCCTAACCAAGCTAGTGCCCTCCAGCTCAGTCTGCTTTGAGTTTTCCCTCTCTCCTTTTTCAACACAAATGGGTTAAAATAAGAGTTTAATGGATCACTGGAAACAGTAAAAGACAGTAACAGGGCTCCAGACTAACTTTTTTCACTAGGAGCACTGTGGCCCCTAAATGAAGATTTTAGGGGCACAACCTGAAAATTTAGGGGCGCATACCGTAAATCAACATTCTAACCAAATCTTCTAATTTCCACTGTATTATAAATACACTAAATAAAATAAATAAAGTAAATAAATACTTTAATTATAGATGCAAAAATTACAATGTGCTGTTTCAAATTCAGTGTCAGATTTTATTCTGCACTTTTGAAGATGCAACAAGAAGGTAAACTGACAGCAGCATTGCTGTCATGACAGAACAAATAGCAAACAAAATACCATAAATTCAGAATAAAAAAAAGTTTTTAGTAACAAGTGATTACCGTAGTAATCTTTCGGTCATTTCACAGTTTCAAACAATACTTAAATGTATGTAAACATTAGGGGATGGATATTCATGTTGGTGACACCAAATAGGTGCAGCCAAAATGCACAATAATTTGAGATCACCCAGATGGACGCAACGCTGCACAGATCACCTGGTGTGAGATGTATATTTTTGTTTTTGCTCTAACATCACCTGTCATTTAAAACCAAAATATCACGAGAAAGGGGCGGAAGCAAGACCCCAACCTGAGCGAACGCAGCTGGAAATTTAGTACTGCACTGACTGAAAGCTGCCCTACAGACTACAAAACAATGCATTATGGGACATGCGTCCTGATGTTTTTTTTGTAGTTCACTGATCAATTAAAATAATTTAAAATACCAACTGATTAAAAAAAGGCTACATACATCACAAAACATTGAAATAATTATAAAAGATGTAATATCACAGATCATACTTAGGGGGGAGAGGCATAATTATTAAATTGAATGTTAAGGACAATTCCAACTTCCTGTTGCAGCTTTGCCTTCATGCCCCCCCCCCCCCCCCCCGGGTGCTGGTTCATCTCAAACACGTCTATCGTTGCATTTTCCCCACGTGTTTTAAGTGCGTCTAAGACTAAATCGTGTTGTCGCTCACACGTGTTTAATGTTCGAGCCCCGTTAGCTGTCACGCATGTAGGTGTGGGACATTTATGCTCCTTAGCTGACCATCTCCCGCGGGAGTGGAGTCATGCCGTTACAGCCGTGCATGAGAGCCGTGGTTTGCTTCGCGAGTTTGAGACCCCTGCTGTACACTCTGGCACTGGTACACTAGCTGAAGGTCGGAAGAACGAATCAATAGGTCGCTAGCTGTTCATAGCTCAGACGCACATATCAGGTTGTGATGATTTGTCTCCGTTTCCTTCCCACAGACGTTTACGCGCACTCGATTTTCTCTAGGCCCCGCCCCCTCCACATATTTTAGCCACTTGCAGGGACTTTCCCTATTCTTCTCACACGCATTGGCCGCCTCAGGCCTCACTCAATGACATGCGAGTATGCGCTCGCGTGTGCTCCAGTCTCACGAGTGTGTGTGTCTGTCTGCGTGCGTGTGGGCTCGCGTCTCATTGATGATTTCATTGCTCATTATATTGATCATTGACTGGCCGCTTCCACGTTTAAAAAAATACGGAGGGTGGGGGAGGCAAATTTACTGGTCGCGCATGTGCGACTGGATGTAAAATTCAGTCGCAAACTCTCAAATTTTGGTCGCAAAATGCGAGCAAATGATCGCAGTCTGGAGCCCTGAGTAAGCAACATTGTTTTATTGTTTTATGGTTTTTATGGTAATTAGAGACACTTAATCTGGGCAAATGCTTTATTTTCATATGAAAACCGAAAATGACAATGCATGTGAACACAATGCTCCGAGGCTACAAGCTCCTCTGACGAGTGAAGGCCACCTTCTGCCCAGCAACGCCTCCTGATTGGAAGAGCAGCCCAAATGCATTATGGGAAATGTGACACCCTCCATCCTACAGGCCTGAATGAGAAAAAAACACCATTATTCTAATTAGAGACACTTAACCGCTCTTCCCCATTTCGGCCAGCAGAGGGAGTTGCTAAACAGTCCCTCTCCATCACCAGATTTTTTCACCCCCTGTAAATTCTTTTTCAAGAATCTATTTTCATATGGCCCTGCCCCAAAGATTTTTCATCCTAACCCTAACCAAATTGAACCTGAGAGCCCTAACCCTAATTAGATTAGGGTTAGGGCTAGGGTTAGCTTGCTTTTAACCTAGGACATTTCACACAGGTCCCTTTAGCACATTCTACCCTGGTTTCCCCAATGTCTAATCCCAGTTTTTTACTTCCCCAGTCGTGCCCCCCGGGGTCTCCGGATGTGCAGTGTGGTTCCCCCTGAAGCATAGCCATGCTAGTGGAGGAGGAAATTAGCATGATGAACGGGCATGCAGAGGTCGAACCTGACCTGCACAAAACCCACTCTGATTCCTCCTCTACCATTAGGGGGACCTATCTGCAGCCCACTGGGACCCCGGGCTTCCTCTCTTCTTTTATCCCTCCAGCTTCCCTAAACAGCGAGCTAACCCTTTCTTCCCTTTTCCCATCCCTTCTTAGTAACCCTAAAACTGGGAGTTATTTATCCTTTTTTCTTTCCCTGATCCTCTCCCTTTTGCAACCCTACTCAGGGTCTTAAGGACCTACACTCCCACCCACTGATAGCTACCTTATTTGAGGAGCCCAAGAAAGCTAATTGCCCCCTCTAATATTTTTTGTTTCTCTTTTTTTTTTTCTTTACCCATTGATCATAATTACTAAGCTGAGATGCCCACTCTACCAGGTGGGCTATCACCAGGAACCCTAACCAGAGAACAACCATTAATTTTTCATACCCAGCCCCTGTTGGCATCCCGAACCTGGGAACTAACAATTTAAACCTGACCGACCCCCTCTCCCCTTCTGTCTAGCATCCCTAAATCTAGCTCTCCCTTTCCCTTCCCTGATCCTCCCCCTTAGCATCCCTATTCAGTGTGTTAAGGACTCTCACCCTCACCCACCGTTGGCTACCTTTCTCAAGGAGCCCCAGAAAGCTAATTGCCCCCTTTAATTATTATTTTTCCTCTTTTTCAATCGTGTTTTTTTTTTATTTATCAAATAAAATAATTCAATTGGAATTCTAGATAAGGTTTGTATTATTCTTTTAGGGACAGCAAGATTTTAATAACCCTTTGTATTAATTGTTTTTTATCTGCTTGGTTTTATATGTACTGTTTTTTAGCACTTATTTATAGCACTTATTTTAAATAATTCTATTAACGTACTAACATTTGTGCATGGTGTTAACCATATTTTTAGCACTATTTTATTTCGCTGCCCCTAAAGTAAGTACAAACATGAAAGTTTATTAGTAATACAATTTGGTTAAATTTCTATTTTTTAACTATCCATTAACCTTCTTTTTATTTTTATTTGTTTTTTTTATTTTATTTTTTTGTTTTTTATTTTATTTTATTTTTTTTGTTCCCTTTTTTCGTCTTTCCCTTTCTTATACCCCCCCCCCCACACCTAGGGTTTACACAAGGACTAGTAGTGTAGTGGTATTAGAAACCGCCTGTCAAGCAGGCAACCAGGGTTCAAACCTCAGCTGGCCTTGTTAAAAATGTCATATTTTGTTTCATTTCCTTCTTTCCATTTTTTATTTTTTTATTTTGTTTTTCCAGTACAGCAGGCCAGTGCTAAGAAAATACAATCGTATTTCTCCAAACCCCAACCCTAACCCAACCCTAACCCTAACCCCTAACCCTAACCCTTTCTGGACGGAAGGAAGGCCCATGCACTTGAAGTTCACCGCCTTTGGCGGTGAATTTCTAATCTTCAACCCCTAACCCTAACCCTGTTCCCAGAATTCTTTATAAAACTCCGCAGGAAAGCCGTCAGGCCCTGGTGCTTTACCATTAGGCATAAGTAAACAAATCTTCATGAAATTCAGACAACGAGAGCGGAGAGTCTAAGATTGTGATTTGATCCTCATTTAACCTGGGTTTATGCGTTATTAATTTTGACCAGGTCCAGCGTGCCTGCTTACAGCTGCTTAGTTCCAGGCTTTTCCATGCTGACTGGTTCCAACATCCCAGCTCCCAGCAACATGGAACCAGGCTTTTCCAAGCTGCCTGGTTCCAGCGTGTCTGCTTACAGCTGCCTAGTTCCAGGCTTTTCCACGGGGCCTGGTTCCAACGTCCCAGCTCACAGCAACATGGAACCAGGCTGTTCCACGCTGCTTGGTTCCAGCATGCCTGCTTACAGCAACATGGAACCAGGCTGTTCCAAGCTGCCTGGTTCCAGCGTGCCTGCTTATAGCTGCTTAGTTCCAGGCTTTTCCATGCTGACTGGCTCCAGCTCCCAGCAACATGGAACCAGGCTGTTCCAAGCTGCCTGGTTCCAGCGTCCCTGCTTATAGCTGCCTGCTTCAGGCTTTTCCATGCTGCCTGGTTCCAGCGTCCCAGCTCACAGCTGCCTATTTCCAGGCTACTCCTAGCTGCATGGTTTCAGCATGCCTGCTTACAGCTGCCTGGTTCCAGGCTTTTCCACCCTGCCTGGTTCCAGTGTGCCTGCTTACAGCAACATGGAACCAGGCTGTTCATGGTTTTCGAGTTAGTGGTTCTGTTCTTTTGCCTCATCAGCATGTTTTCCACAGGTTTGATGAAATGTGGCTTCGTATTTGAATGATTTTGCTCTTTTTACACTATTTTTGAATGTTTAAGCTATTTTTAAAATGTTTTTGAATGTTTTAGCAATTTGTACAATGTTTTTGAATGTTTAAGATCTTTTTACTGCCATTGTGCCTCTGTCAGTGCTCCTCCCCCTCCCAGCTCTGCTCTGTTCCAGACTCACCAACTGTGACTACTCACCTTATCAGCCAACTGCTCTTCATAAGGAGACCCAGCTCCAGCATTCATCGCCAGTTCGTTAACCCTGATGGAGCCTAGTCTCTCTGAGCTCTACGGCTGGCCCCCTTGCCTTGGTTTTTGTGCCTCAGGTTTATCTCATGCCACGAGAGTCACCTGAGTCTGACACCACCTTGAGCAGCAGCTTCATTTCCACTCACGCTGACGCCTCCTCCCTTCAAGAGCCACAGCCTCCATGCTCCTCAAGAACTCCAGCCATGCTCCTCGCCAAGAACTCCAGCCATGCCTC
This sequence comes from Oryzias sinensis, assembly GCA_037389245.1. Lineage (NCBI taxonomy): Eukaryota > Metazoa > Chordata > Actinopteri > Beloniformes > Adrianichthyidae > Oryzias > Oryzias sinensis. Next base: position 4,739 of record JAUDJI010001084.1, on the reverse strand, counting down.
TCGTCCAGATCTCCAGCCATGCTTACCCACATTTACTGGACCAGTAAAAATAAAACTTTCAACTTACCTACCACTTACCTGTCTCCTCCTTCCGGGTTTCAGCATCTGGGTCTGTCTTGTGTTCTGATTATGACATTTACAATGTTTTTGAATGTTTTAGCTCTTTTTAAAATACGGCTGTTTTCATCTCTGTCCTGTAGAAAGCCAGACCGTCGCATCATCCACTGTCTACTGTGTCTCAAGCCCACCGAGACCCTCTCCACGCATCTCGCAAAAGTTTGTATGAAAGACAAGACCCCAGAAGAGTGTCAGGAAGAGGTCCAAAGAGCCAAGAAGTCAACAAAGGTTTGGACACATGAGGGCAGAGTGTGGGACTACATTGACATTTGCGGATGGTGTCCACACAACGCTTCAAGACGACCCCTCGTCGTGCAGCTAAAGAGAAGGGGCTTCCTTCTGCAAAACGTCCCTGAAGGATTTGTAGAGGCCGAAGCTGAGGCGACAGTGCTCCAGGCTGGAGCTCACCAACCTACAACTTCTGCAACTGGAGCTCAGTCTGCCACTACGTCTGCTACATCCTCGGTCTCCGATCACACTGAGAACGCCTCCAGTGACGAACCAGTGATAGATTCTACCTGGCAACGGTTAGTACATTTAACAACAAAGCAACAAAAAAAGGGTTTTTTTTTTTCTGTGTGCCTGTTTAAACTGAATGTAATTTGGTTTTCAGGCCATCCCCCGTATTCACTACCAAACTGAGGGGACTGATGCAGAAGGAGAACCTGTATTCAAAATTCTTATCTGAGAACCCCCTGCTGCTGGAATTCAAACACCACCTCGTCAATGTCATGCAGATCCCAAACTGCCAGCAGGAGGTAACTTTTCCCTATTGCAGACAAGGCTAAAAGTCTTTGCTTTTTAAATATAAATGATAAAACACATATGTTGTGGGATTGAGGCATGAAATGAAGCGTACATCCAGAAGGGATGTTTAAATTCATCCCAATTACCTGGGATGAAATCACAGGCGGCCACCAACGATAATCAAAATAAAGAGTGATTGACAAGGATCAGTGGCAAGTCAACTGCCCCTCAGCAGAGGATCCCAACCGGCGGCTGGCCGCCAACCCTTGACCGACGGTCTGAATCCCCCGAGCGGACTGTGCGGACCCCACCCATTTACCTCTCGATGGTTTCACGCTCTCTTGAACTCTCTCTTCAAAGTTCTTTTCAACTTTCCCTAAAGGTACTTGTCGACAATCGGTCTCGTGCCGGTATTTAGCCTTAGATGGAGTTTACCAGCCACTTTGGTCTGCATTCCCAAACAACCTGACTCCGAGAAGGCCACCGGCCTCACACCGTCTACGGGCTGAGCCTTTATCATTAATACTCGGGGCCCCCGCGCAACACCGGGCAAGCAGTCTTCCGTAAGCCACATTGCCCTCGTCCGCCCGCCGGACGGGGATTCGGCGCTGGGCTCTTCCCTCTTCGCTCGCCACTACTGAGGGAATCCTGGTTAGCTTCTTTTCCTCCGCTTAGTAATATGCTTAAATTCAGCGGGTCGTCTCGTCTGATCTGAGGTCGAAGTCCGACGTCCACCACGGAGTGATCACTGCTGTTTGCATCTGCCGCTAGCTCTTCAAAGTCTGTAAGTTTTTGACTTTTTTCAGCAAGCCAGACCTGACGAAGGTTCGACACAGAACCGAAACGATGTTTTTAGGCTTGTTTCTCTCTGTTTCTTGTCAAGTTGGACAATAAAAACAGACCTTTTTGTCGAAAAATGTCTTGTTTTTTATTAGTATTAGCCCCTTAAGCTAAGGTCCTAGCAAGGGTTTCTTTTGAAGGTGATGCCTTTTTACGGAGAAAATCCGGCCTCAAGATGGCGCCCCGCTTCGAAGACGACGATTGGACCGTGGTTCACTACAACAGGGGAAGACGAAGATTACACCCGGTGAACAACCGCCAGCCTCATAGACATAGAATACTTTGAGCGTAATTTCAAAAAAACATATATCAAACCAAATCTAACCAGGGATGAAGAGAAAGCTTTGAGAGAGTTATGCAGCAACAAGAGTATTGTCATTAGACCTGCTGATAAGGGAGGTGTAGTTGTCATTATGGACAAAAGGAATTATTTAAAGGAGGGCTATAGACAGTTAAATAATAAAACCTACTATTCTAAGTTGAAAAAACCCATCTATATGGAAAAAATCCCCTCAATTGAAAAAAATATCAAAACCTTGTATTAAAAGGTTTACATTAAAGCTCATTAAAGCTAAACAAAGAAATTATTTAATGGTCCCCCTCAACCAAGAGCCAGTCTTTTTTACACGCTCCCAAAGATTCATAAAGAACCGCAGAAGTGGAGCATACCTTTTCAGGTCCCTCCAGGTAGACCTATAGTTTCTGACTGACAGTGAGACCTACCGCACAGCAGAATTTATAGATTATAATCTTAATCCTTTGTCCACAAAACATGACAGTTACATCAAGGACACGTAAGATTTTATTGACAAAGTGAAACAACTGGTCATTTCACAGGATTCAATTTTATTTAATATGGACATTGACAGTTTATACACATCGACATCAGAAATATTTTTCTGATCCAGATCACAGAAGGCCTGACAAGGAACTGCTGCAACTGTTAGAAATCAACCTGAAAAGAAATGATTTCATATTCAATGATGATTTTTTTTCTTACAAATCAAAGGGACTGCAATGGGTAAGAAATTTGCTCCAGCATATGCTAATATTTTCATGGCAGAATGGGAAACTTCAGCCCTGCAAAAATGTTCATTTATACCACTTTGCTATTTCATATCTGGATGACATTTGGGGAGTATGGACTCATTCTGAGCAAGAGTTTGAGATGTTTCTGAGGACACTCAACAGCCACAATCCATCTATAAATTTAAAATCCACCAGCCACAAAACTTCTGTAGATTATTTGGACACAACATTTAAAGGAGATACTTTCTTTTTTTTTTTTTTTCTAACTTGTCCTGTCCAACAGCTGGGCAGACAGATGACAGCTGAGGGCCTCTTGTGTTGGACATATTTTACTTTAACAAGAGGGGTTATTAATCTTCAGACAAACCAAAGGTATGTCTGAATAAACCCCTTGTGTAATTGAGGCCAAACTTTATTAATTTCAATCATGTTTGAAGATCTTTGGTGTTGGACCGGACAGAAAAGGAAAGAGGGGAAGAAAAGAGAGGGACGTTAGAGTGAGGGGGGGAAGGAGGGTGATAGTAGGAGGGGAAGGGGGATAAGACCAAGAAGCAGCATAAAGCAACAACTTTACTGGTTGTTAATCACCATGGTAAGGCTCAAATGCAGTACAAAAAGGGCGGAGCCTGTCCACACACACCCAAGTGTCAAACACACCTGATAGCTGCAAAAATGTCCATCTGTCGACATGTACACAAAACAGATAGTGCTCACACGCATACTTATGCCTTAAAACCACCTAGTGTGAAACATTTCAGTCATTCAGTCACGCAAACCGCCAGTGCAAAGGTGAGCTAACACCTGTGCTCAGGTGAGTGCTCATGTTCTTCTAAAATGGATGGTGGAATGTGTAAAGAAGGAGGGAGAGCGCCCAGCCATCCCCACCCCAAGACCCCCACCGCATCGGCAGCCGGAATCCCCCCAACGCCACACGGAAACCGGCAGGGAACAACCGCCGCCCGGGCGACCAAGCCCGCCACCCAGGCCAGGGCCAGCAGGACCGCCGCAAGGCCCCCAGAGCCAGAGAGCAGGGAGGCACGGAGGGAAAGAGAGGCCCGCCTCAGCCCAACCAGGAGAACAGCCCCCCCGCCGCGCCGGGAGAACCCAACGCAGGGCCCCACCGGAGAAGGACGCCCACAGCCCCAGACGAGAACCCCACCACCACCCAGGAGTTCTGGGTATCCCCCCGCCCCAACCCCAGGTACGAGCCAGGACCCCCCAAGGGAGACCCGCTCCGCACTCCAGGCAGCCATCCGCCCGGCCCACGGTTGGTCCAGGGAGGAGCAAGGCAGGGGCCCGCCGCCCCCGCCCAGGAGGGGGGAACCCCGGGGAAAAAAGAGGGCCCACAAGGGGTGTTGTAAATATGGCCCGACCAGGCTCGGCCACAGTTGGAAATTTGGCGGGGCCCAGCGCTCAGGAGCAAGACCAGAACCCACCCCCCAGGGACACGAACACCCCCGGCTCAGATGTAATGTGAACCCCCCCACCGCGCGGAGAGAGCACCGCCGGGCCCAGGAAGCCGGCACACCGGGGACACGGCCGCCGTTGCAAAGGGGCCCGTACCCCCCACCAGGGAAGAGGCAGGGGACAGATGGTCCTTGGTCCCACCTTCCTTGCAAAATGTGTGTGCGTGTATGTGTGTTTAAGAGGGTGTGCGTGTGCATGTGTGTGTTTATGTTGGGATGTATATATTGAGGGGGGAGGGGTGTGTGTACTAACGGGGGTTGCAGTTAAAATTGGCGGGTAGGGCACTAAGGGGACATCTCCTGATTACTCACAGTGATGTCCCCTCACCCTCCCCACCAAGGGGCCCTAAATGTCTAAGGTGCGGTTAAAATTGGCGGGTAGGGTGCTAGGAGGACATCTGCTGCTTGCTGGCAGTGATGTCCAAACACCCCCCCTACCAAGGACCCTACATGTCTAAGGTGCAAATAAAACCGAAAGGGGGGGCCCACTTCATACGGCAACCATAGGAGGGGGGGCCACTGCCTAGTAAACCCCCCCCC